>JAJOZX010001740.1:432500-602500 GCA_023014485.1 Bathynomus jamesi | reverse complement strand
TATAATTACGTAAAGAACGACGCCTGTATAGGAGATATTCCGCGCAAGATGAGAGAGAGAGAACGAAACAAATGAAAAAATGAGGTAACCACCCTGGAATCGAACCCGGGTCTTCCGATTGCCGGTCAGATATGATAACCATTACACCATGGCCTCACTCATTCCAAATGCCGTAATTCTCTACATACGCGCAGAAACCAATGCCCAAGGGGGCACCTCCCGCATGCCGTAACATTATATACATTTAACTGCAAACCGCAAGTATAATTAACGTAAAGAACGACGCCTGTATAGGAGATATTCCGCGCAAGATGAGAGAGAGAGACGAAACAAATGAAAAAAATGGGGTAACCACCCTGGAATCGAACCCGGGGTCTTCGATTGCCGGTCAGATATGAATAACCATTACCCATGGGCCTCACTCATTCAAATGCCGTAATTCTTCTACATACGCGCAGAACCAATGCCCCAAGGGGGCACCTCCGCATGCCGTAACATTATATACATTTAACTGCAAACACGCAGTATAATTAACGTAAGAACGACGCTTATAGGAGATATTCCGCGCAAGATGAGAGAGAGAGAACGAAACAAATGAAAAAATGAGGTAACCACCCTGGAATCGAACCCAGGGGTCTTTCCGATTGCCGGTCAGATATGATAACCATTACACCATGGGCCTCACTCATTCAAATGCCGTAATTCTTCTACATACGCGCAGAAACCAATGCCCCAAGGGCACCTCCCGCATGCCGTAACATTATATACATTTAACTGCAAACACGCAGTATAATTAACGTAAAGACGACGCTGTATAGGAGATATTCCGCGCAAGATGAGAGAGAGAGAACGAAACAAATGAAAAAATGAGGTAACCACCCTGGAATCGAACCCGGGGTCTTCCGATTGCCGGTCAGATATGATAACCATTACACCATGGGCCTCACTCATTCAAATGCCGTAATTCTTCTACATACGCGCAGAAACCAATGCCCCAAGGGGGCACCTCCCGCATGCCGTAACATTATATACATTTAACTGCAAACACGCAGTATAATTAACGTAAAGAAACGCTTGTATAGGAGATATTCCGCGCAAGATCAGAGAGAGAACGAAACAAATGAAAAAATGAGGTGTTAAATGATATAATGTTACGGCATGCGGGAGGTGCCCCTTGGGGCATTGGTTTCTGCGCGTATGTAGAAGAATTACGGCATTTGAATGAGTGAGGCCCATGGTGTAATGGTTATCATATCTGAACGGCAATCGGAAGACCCGGGTTCGATTCCCGGGTGGTTACCTCATTTTTCATTTGTTTCGTTCTCTCTCTATCATCTTGCGCGCAATATCTCCTATACAAGCGTCGTTCTTTACGTTATATATATATATATATATATATATATATATATATATATATATATAGTAGATCATTATAAGAGATTCAATGAGTAACAAAATTTTTCAGAATTTATTAGGTAGTTTTTGAGATTATTCTTTGACTAGATGTATATAATGGTAGGCTTATTTTATTGTTTAATTACAGGCTTTTAGGGCAAGGCCGAAAGTTGGGGTATAATTTTAAGTATCGCCTCGCTTTATAGGTTGTTAATTTTAAAGTGAACGTCGAAAAATAATCTTAAAGATACTAATTCATACTGGGTCAATTCGGACTGTTTAAGTTTATTATGCTTGCCGTATATGAATTGTGTGAGACTTGAAAATAAGTTAAATTTGTTTGATTGAAATAGAGAAATTGTTTCGTAAATTTTCGATAAATTAATTTGTTTTATTTTTGTATGTACTCATTAATTATATACTTATATATTAACTTATACTTATATATTAATTATATATATAATTATATGGATTTATATACTCATTAATATTTATTAATTTTTGTAGGTGGGCTGTTTTTGTTGTCTATCTTTTTTTTCTTTTTCATTTTCAAGACAATTCCACGTGATTTTTTATGGTTAGGGCTGTTTAAATTTTTTTATTCTGAAATTAAATTTTATTGTGTTAGGGTGTTTTTTTGTTTAACGTTTTATTTTGGGTATTAAAAATGAAAAATGTTTTTTCGTTCGCGCGTTTGCATAGAAAATGTTAAAAAAATTGTTTCCCGATGTAATGCAGTTTGTTCGGTTAGGAATATTTTTATAGAGGCTCGCTTATAACACAAAGCAAACACTCTTCATTATGCAGTAATTTGTTCTAATTTTTTTTGTTTACATAGTGGGTTGCGTGTATTTTTGGGTTCATAATATCTGTTCTTCTGTAGAATAACTATGAAAATTTGTAGTTTCACTTGGAAACGATAAATTACTGGGATTTTTGTGATTTACAAACCATACTGGGGCTTATGTTGAAGGAGAGAGTTGTCTCTCCGATGTAATTTGTGAATTGCGAGTTTGCTTCCTATGAAATTTAGATTTTCAAGTTGGAATTAATGTAGTAAATTCAGTGGTGGGCACAGCTAACCGAAAAGTTAGCTTCGATAACCGCTGAACCGCTAACTCAAAACTTAACTTTGATAACGCTAAACCGATAAACCGATAAAAAATTTAGCGGAAGCTAACGATAACCGCTAACCGCTAACTTTTATATATGAATTTAGCTTCGGTTTGGTTTTTTTGGCTCTAAAACCCTTAAAGAGAGCTGAAATTTTAATATGTTGCAGCTTAGACATAGAGCTTTCCAAAAAGGTATAGCATGCCAAGATCAGATGATGATCAAGGTGTACATAAATAATTAAATGAACAAATGAAATTAAACATTAGTTTACATTCAACATACAGTTTATTTACAGTACAAAAAGTGTTAAACGAATCAAAAATATTAAGAAATAAAAATACACATAAAAAATGACTAATAATCTAATAATGCATTCACTCTGGCTTGGCCTCCTGCTCCTTCTCCATCGCCTCGACGTGATGTTGGTTGCCCTTCATGAACATCAGCCTCTCAAAGTTGGCATCTGACAGGGTGGCTCTCTTGGCGCGCAAGATGTCCTTGCCTATGGAGAACAGGCGCTCAACTGCAGCACTGGATGGGATGGCTGTGTTGTACTTGATGAACAGGTCGATCAACACTTGCTCACCCAAGAAGGCGACGTCAGTCAGGACCTCCTTCGAGCCAGCCTCCAGCCAGGTCTTCACCAAGATCTGTGCCTTGGACTTCAGTGACCTGTGGCTCCTGCTCACCTGGGGCTGAGTGATGCTGCTGAAGAAGTCATCTTCCTCATCCTCATTGGTGGTGGTGCAGCTGGTGCTGCTGCCCTCCTCAATGGTCTCCCTCAGGGCTGTCTCAGGCGGAACCAAAACGTCTTCACTTTCCATTACAAAAACTTGTAGACTCGGTAAACTGACGAAAATATGCTTATGATAACGTACGCTGTCGCTGACACTGTAAGACTGTAACGTCGTAAGTGACCTGAACTGCAGAATTACACAACGCTGCTCAGCTGCTGCTGCGTCGACCAATCACGTCTTGTGTTTACACGTAGTCAGCCAATAGCGTGCCAGACTGACTGTTGCAGACACGCTCAGAACAGACTGGAACAAACATGTATGATTTTAGGGTTAGCGGACTTAAAGTTAGCGGAACTAAATTTAGCGGAAGCTAATTGGTCCGCTAACGGTTCTCAAAGTTAGCGGAAACGCTAATCCGATAACGGAAAAGTTAGCTTCGCTAATTAGCGGTTAGCGGATTAGCGGAACCGTGCCCACCACTGAGCAAATTCATTTTCGGTATTAATATTTACTTTTTTTTATTTAATAACTGTTTTGGAAAATTGTTATTGTTTAAAACTTCAGTCGGGTTTACTAATGCAGTTAAAACATTGGCTCGAGTGTTCACCCGGAGATGGAGCGTTTTAGATGGCCAGTCGTTTTTGTGGCCGCTATGTGTGCTTCCCCCAAAGTGTAAGAGGGTTTGTGATTTTCAGAGAATTGATTACATGAAGTTTCTGGGGCTCATTTTTGTCTTTTGCATTTGAATGTATCGATGTGATTTCTGAGGGTAGTTTGAATAATAATATTTGTTAAATTATAATAACGGTTACTATGTATGGGCGCTTTATATTTCTACTGTACAGTATTGTTTCGTGCGTTTCATGAATTTTAGTATCTTCTCTGATGTAACTGCCATAAGTGACCTTATTGGTGGCTAGGCGTGATTAAATTTTTACGAAATTTTGAGATTTGTCATATTTTTCCGTGAATTTGGCCAGAGCAAATTTGTAGTTATTGTTTCGAAGTGAACTGTCGAGAAAATTCGGTAAATTAAATATGAAATGATAATCAGTAGCAGTATAAACGTTTCGAATAACTTTTTTTTTCAAAATTTCAAAAGGTCGATTTGGAGGCAGCTAAGTTGGATCCAAATTCCATTCATTGAGTTTAGTTGACCCGAAGGGTGATCGATCACCAATGAGAGAGAGAAGAGATGAGAAGAGAAGAGAAGAGAAACCGAAATGCGCAGGGACTTGGAGTAGGATAGTTTCGGAAGAGAAGAGACAGAGAAGAGAAACCAAATGTGCAGGGACTTAGCACAGGACAGTTTCGATGGTCTACTGGTATTTTTTGGGCAGTAGCTGGTCACGCTGCTCGATGCTTCGCTAAATGTGTTTTAGCGCTCGGTAGGCAAGCCACGAGAGCTTGAACGAGTGTCTAAGGCTTTACTGTCCATACAGATATATAGTAGGTTTGTTGTGAAACTGCCTACGGCGAAGTGATCGTTTGATTATTGCCAGTAGAGAGTCTTTCAGCTGGACGTAGGAAGAGCAGCGTTCACCGACAAAAGTTGAGATGAGACAGGCGAGTTGATTCATCGATTTCTAGAATTGCAAATTCCGTCCAATTCCGGTGCGTGGTTCCCCTTTTCAGTATATCTCCCCCCCCCCCCCTGATCCTTTTAGAATTGAACGCCTCTCTTGTTTTTTTTTTCGCCATTTGGAGAGAGAGCGGAACCAACCTAAAGCGTGCTGACCTGTTGCATGGTGATGCAATCCCTTGCATTCTAGCGAAGTGAGCAGGAGCTGCGATTGAAAATTGAAGAAGTCCGTTATAAGCGTGCAGATTGTGATCTAAACAACGTCTAGCTATGAATGTACTGATTATTATGTAATGAAATTATAAGGGAAAGGGTGCGATTATTGCCCATATTTGTTGTGTTTTTCGTGAAATAGTATGTGCGCTGAGGTCAATATTTTATATAAACGTTTTCTTATCTTTCTAGGTTGCCCTGATAGTAACTATGTAACTGTATAAATAATTGTTTCGAATGTAAGGCGATCTTTGATGAGGAATCGCTGGAATAGATTGTGAACTTGAAATTTGTGTAACCAATGTTAAGAAAATTGTCCGTTATTTTTTTGGCACGTTATAAATTTGTTACAGGTTGTAAATTTGAGTATTAGTGTGAAATGTTATTTTATGCAAATGTTGTGAAAATTATAAAGGTTGTTTTCGATTTTTATAAAATGATACAAAATATCCGATGTGTGGAATTTGTCATTCCAATGATTTCTTGTCTATCTCTAACTTGAATTTGTTAAAGAAAAAAAAATTGCAAAATATATAACTGTTGAATAAATAAATAAATTTGTTAAACGTTACTAATAAGTTTTCCTAGTGTAAAACTTATTTTCAAGGGGGTGATGCGAGTGTAGTAATGTCTAATTAAAAATTAGAATGTTTTGTTTATATTAAAATTATATTTAATTAGAATGTTTTGATTACAAGAAATTAATAGAGATAATGATGTTAACAAATGTATTTGCGATAAATGATGGTTTGTTTATTAAAATTACAAAATACGAATTAGCAACACAACGCCTGAAAACAAGCGGGACGAGAGACAATGCCCAAAAATTAGCAGTCATCGGCCCGCCTCGCGTTTACAAAGGTGCCATTTCGTGTTAGAATGTAAATTGTGAATTTAGATTCTCTTGTGTCTCTCTCGTCTTAATTATTATAGGTAAATCCCCCCTCGCATTACCCCGTTTAACTAAGTCTGTTTCGGCAATAATAAAGTAGTAAAAAGTGTAATGAAGATTATAATTGACCCCAGTCTCCCTTTGCATTGTCTAACAGTTTTTTCGACTCGGCCGGCTCCCATGCAATTACATACGGTACAGCGAAAGCGAGTGAAAAGCGTGTAAAGAGAATGAACAATGGTAGAAGAGAAATGGAATAACGAGTAGAAAGTAAAGTAAATAATGAATCATAATAATGAAGAAGGTAAACACTACAATTATTATGTTATGTTATATATATATCAACGTAAAGACCGACGCTTGTATAGGAGATATTCCGCGCAAGATGAGAGAGAGAGAACGAAACAAATGAAAAATGAGGTAACCACCCGGGAATCGAACCCGGGATCTTCCGATTGCCGGTCAGATATGATAACCACTACACCATGGGCCTCACTCATTCAAATGCCGTAATTCTTCTACATACACGCAGAAACCAATGCCCAAAGGGGGCACCTCCCGCATGCCGTAACATTATATACATTTTAACTGCAAACACGCAGTATAATTAACGTAAAGAACGACGCTTGTATAGGAGATATTCCGCGCAAGATGAGAGAGAGAGAACGAAACAAATGAAAAAATGAGGTAACCACCCGGGAATCGAACCCGGGATCTTCCGATTGCCGGTCAGATATGATAACCACTACACCATGGGCCTCACTCATTCAAATGCCGTAATTTGAATGAGTGAGGCCCATGGTGTAGTGGTTATCATATCTGACCGGCAATCGGAAGATCCCGGGTTCGATTCCCGGGTGGTTACCTCATTTTTTCATTTGTTTCGTTCTCTGTCTCTCATCTTGCGCGGAATATCTCCTATACAAGCGTCGTTCTTTACGTTAATTATACTGCGTGTTTGCAGTTAAAAAAAAAAAAATATATATATATATATATATATATATATATATATACCGTATGTGCCCATGTACTTTGTGTTATACTCCTAACATGTTAATTGTCCATAAATATGAAACACTGTAAAAACAAAACAAAGCTATAGTTAACTGTTTAATTGTAATTAACTGTAATACTTTAATATAATGTAATTAATGTACTTAATGATGTAATGTACTTAATGACGTAATTAATGTACTTTAATGAAACTGTAATTAACGATAATAAGTGAATGTGAATTAATCCATAATTATAATCATAATTATTGTTGTAAACCAAAATTACAATGTACTCAGTGATGTACTTAGTTTGTATTCAATGTACTACGAAATTATGTCGCCCTTTAGAAATGTATACTCGGCGAAAATACGATTAATTTTTTTATTTTTTAAATTTTTTTTATTTGGAATCTTTCAAAAATCTGAGCATGTGTTTAAAGGGGGAAACTTAACCTTCAAACTGCACTCCCCCAAAGTTTTGATTATATATAAAGCATGTAATTGTAAAATAATGATTACTGCGACTTCGATTACGACTTCTTCTTAGACTCCACTCCCAGAGGAGGGTGCAGAGGCCCCTTGCCTCCTTAATTTTTTTAGATTCCGGCCTGAGCCATGATCGAAAGAGGTCGAACCTCTACCCCTGTAAATTCAGTGCACTACCTGTACATTTTAGCAGTAAACTACAATAAAAGAAGTTTTTTTATCTTTTCCTTCGAGCCGTGCCCTCGTCCGAGAACTCAGTCAATAATGTCGAGAAGTTATAAAAAGAAAATCGGCGAACCTTCAGAGAAGGTATCAAAGTATTATAGAAAGAGAAGAATTAACAACTGTCGACCCTATAGCGAGAGAAAAAATTAGAATGTTATAGAAGAAACTACTGCAAGTAACAGATCCGTTGCTGCCTCCTAACCAGAACCCCCGTCGACTTCGAACCAACCCAGGCCATAGACGGAGGTGTTAAAAAGTGGCGACCCTATAGCCAGGATTTTAACAAGTGGCCACCCTTTGGCCACGATAGAAATTACCCTGCATCAGGACAAAAAATTGTGGCGACTCTACTACCAAGATAATAAGACCCACCATTTGGCCGGCGTGTCACGACTCCCAGTTCGTCACATCCACCCTTAAACCGGTGTGTAACGACTCCAAGTTATCCACGTCTCGTCTCATCTAGAAGAAGTAGCCAGCAAGACACGTCTTCAGGACACGTCTCTAAGGATTTCGCCGTAGAAATTTTAAGTACAGAGTTTTTTTTTTAAGTAATTTGTAAACAGTTGAGAAGAGCATTATTAACAGTTAACTAGTATTAACTTCTTAAGTCAGAATTAACAAGAAACACAGTGAACATTTCAGACACCAGTGATACTTTTTTTTTATTGAAACAGTTATTTTCACAGAAGTTGATTTTCACAGAAGTTAATTTTCAGTTATTGTCACAGAAGTTAATTTTTACAGTTATTGTCACAGAGTTAAATGTCACAGAGGTAAATGTCACAGAGGTAAATGTCACAGAGGTAAATGTCACAGAGTTATTTTCAGAGTTATTTTCAGAAAGTTATTTTCACTATTGTAGTTAGTATAGAATAATTTTATTTTATGTACCAAACATAATATTACTGTACCTTCGCGTACATTCAAGTGAAATGTGTTTACATTTCGTATTTTTGTTTACAATTTTTTTCAAATTATTGAATTGAATTGACTTGCAAATTAAGAAAAGAGAGTTTATAGAGAGTTTATAGAGTTATAGAGATACTTGAAGCAGTTTCAAGTTCCAGTTTCAGTTTTCAGTTTCAGTTGGTTGCATCCAAGAGGGACAACCAAACCCCGGAGATTTATAGAGATAGTTGAAGTAGTTTCGAGTCAGTTTTAGTTGCAAATCCGTTGCAAATCAGTTCCAAGTCAGTTTTAGTTGCAAATAAGTTGCAAATCAGTTTTCAGACAGTTTCAGTTGGTTGTATCCAAGAAGGACAACCAAACACCAGAGATTAATAGTCTCCACTTGATAGCAGTTCAAATGCAAGTCAGTTTCAGTAGACTCCACTGATAGCAGTTCAGTGCAGTCCATTTCAGTTAATTTCAGTTAGTTGGTTGCTTCCAACAGGGACAACCAAACCCAGAGAATAATAGACTCCACTTGATAGAGTTCAAATGCAGTCAGTTTCAGTCAAGTCAGTTTCAGTTGCAAGTCAGTTGCAAGTCAATTTCAGTTGCAATCAGTTTCATTTGGAAGTCAATTTCAGATGCAAGTCAGTTGCAAGCCAGTTGCAAGTCAGTTGCAAGTCAAGTCAGTTGCAAGTCAATTTCAGTTGCACGTGAGTTTCAGTTGCAAGTCAGTTGCAAATCAGTTTCAGTTGTAAGTCAGTTGCAAATCAGGTTCAGTTGCAAGTCAGTTTCAAGTCAATTTCAGTTCCAAATCAATTGTAGTCAGTTTCAAGAAAGTTGTAGTCAGTTGTAGTCAGTCCCAAGACAGTTGTAGTCAGTCCCAAGACAGTTGTAGTCAGTCCCAAGACAGTTGTAGTTCAAGTGAAGTTCAAGTCAGTCAATTTAATTCAACCTTTTTTTTTTGTTGTACAAGAGAAAATTAAATTCAACCTGAATTGACAGGTTTGTGTCTTTAGTTGAACCTTCTTTTTTTTTTTTTTGTAAATATATAGGTAAAATTATATATTTTATTTGTAACCAAAAGCGTTTTTACAAATGTTTGTAGCGATTTTTATAATTATTGTGATTATATGATGACAGTAATAGTGTAATAATTAATCGATCATGTCCCAATGACTTCTTTTTTAAATTACTATGCTGAGGGACATGCCGTCCCTCCGTTTAAGAGTACTATATGGAACCTATAACCCCATGTTTAGTTCATTAAAATGCATAATTGATTTTTATTTTTAATTTGTATTTTTTATTTTCTTTGATCAATTAATCGTGAGTAATTGTCCTTAAATTGTTATTGTACCATCTGTTAAGGTATCAAACGAAATTATAGTCAATTTGACACAATACTATATGGCTAGGAATGTTACTAGTCGAATTTAATTCCATGTTAAAATTTAATTTTTAATACCGTGAGATTTACTTTCATTACTTGTAAGATCCTCTAAGTACGTTTTTTTTAATTACCTTAATACGTGTAACTGATTTAATTACGTAAACGCTATAATCCTAATTGAATTTTATTACTTTTAACACGTATTCGAATTCATTTTCCTTCCGTACCTCAAGTCACTTTTACATTAAAACTCATTCGCATACATCATCATTAATACTAACTGTATTAGAATTGAATAATAATTCACTTAAACTTAAAGGATTTTATAATCGTATTCCCATTTTAAATTATTATACATTATTTTTAAACAGTTAATTCGAAAACCTCCCGAATCCTTACATACAAATACACACTTGACCACAGGTCTATACATCATCCATTACGTAATTCGATTTTTACCTACAATAGTCAATAAAATTAGTTTATAGACTGTACGATCATGGTAACTGAAAAATTCCTGAACTTTAAAATTAATATTTTTCCCTTTTACTTACTATTCATTATGCATGTAATTTTTCCCACAGAAAAATAAATTTTTGTTAAAAATTAAACAGAATTAAAATTTTTGTTGAAAATTTGAAACTATCATTGTTTAAATTAAAGGGTTGTCTAAAGTTAGATTTGATTTTCTAATTACTGTGAATTGTAACTTAACCACCCCGACTTATGTTGTGTATATAAATTTGTAATTATAAAAACTATTAGTCATCATCTAGTTTGAATTAGTTATGATATTATATTATTGTATTAATATAATTTTTAGAGGGGAGAGCCCTGTAAAACTGAACAATGAATAATTCCTATATAATTCTTATATGGATCCTTATATTCATTGTCTTCATACAGTACTTGTTTGTATGGTTTTTATGTTTGAATGTTCATTTTTACATGAGAAACTAAAATCGCCTGAGCGAGATTGGATAGAAATTCGATTTTTTTTCCATTTTTTTTCAGTCACAACCATGCGACCTACCATTTCTATGGTTGAGGAGTGTTCATGTTTGTGCCATTAGAAGTTAGCTGTGAGAAGCGAATGTCCCTTAACTGTGTCTCTCTAATTCGTCTCCTTTAATTTCTCCCAATAATGACTTATACGGTACGTACAAAGTAAATAACTATGACGTCATAAAAGTAACTTAATTTTCTTCACGTTTTCCATAACTTGAACACTGTATCACGTGTTTAGTATGTGGACATCTTTCGTATTCAATGTATGGTAAATTCTTTAATAATAATGACAACTTCATTCTCTATAAATCATTATTTATATGTTGTGTCCTGTCTGGTGTTATGTAGTATAAATATAACTATTATTCGACCATATTCATCCATACGTCCATATCTTATCTTGACCATTATCTTATATCAGTTTTATTAAATATTCATTTTTACTCGTGTCAGTCTATGAAATGTGTACAAAACTTTATGCATCCGTACCTGTTCTTTGAAAGTCGTGCAAATTTGTTCGCATGCATTATTTTTTTATTTTTATTTTTTTTTTATTTTTTTCGCTTCTCGTAATGAACTCGAAAATGCTTATGCAATTGTACGCAATTCGATGATCACAGTAAAAATTGACATCTGAAAACGTAAAATCTCCTCTCGCTCTGATTTGAATTTATAGAACATTATGTGTGTTATATATATATATATATATATATATATATATATATATATATATATATATCGTATGTGCCCATGTACTTTGTGTTATATTCCTAACATCTTAATTGTCTATAAATATGAAACACTGTAAAACCAAAACAAAGCTATAGTTAACTGTTTAATTGTAATTAACTGTAATACTTTAATATAATGTCATTAATGTACTTAATGATGTAATGTACTTAATGACGTAATTAATGTACTTTAATGAAACTGTAATTAACGATAATAAGTGAATTTGAATTAATCCATAATTATAATCATAATTGTTGTAAATCAAAATTACAATGTACTCAGTGATGTACTTAGATTGTACTCAATGTACTACGAAATTATGTCGCCCTTTAGAAATGTATACTCGGCGAAAATACGATTATTTTTTATTATTATTTTTTAAATTTTTTATTTGGAATCTTTCAAAAATCTGACCATGTGTTTAAAGGAGGAACTTAACCTTCAAACTGCACTCCCCCAAAATTTTGATTATATATAAAGCATGTAATTGTAAAATAATGATTACTGCGACTTCGATTACGACTTCTTCTTCTTCTTTTTAGAGTCCACTCCCAGAAGAGGGTGGAGAGGCCCCTTGCCTCCTTAATTTTTTTAGATTCCGGCCTGAACCATGGTCGAAAGAGGTCGAACCTCTACCCTTGTAAATTCAGAGCACTACCTGTACATTTTAGCAGTAAACTACAGTAAAAGAAGCGAACCTTCAGAGAAGGTATCAAAGTATTATGGAAAGAGAAGAATTAACAACTGTCGACCCTATAGCGAGAGAAAAAATTAGAATGTTATAGAAGAAACTACTGCAAGTAACAGATCCGTTGCTGCCTCTTAACCAGAACCCCGTCGACTTCGAACCAACGCAGGCCACAGACGGAGGGGTTAATATATATATATATATATATATATATATATATATATATATATATATATATATATATATATATATATATATATTAAAATTACACTAGCTGATAAAGTGATAATATAATGGCTTCTCAATTAATTGGTGATTCGGAGAGGCAACGTGTGATAGATCGCATACGAGCAATAACATTTCGGGAAGCTCGTGATGCTGGAGCCACCTTTATAACACGTTCATGGGTTGCCAAAAAGTTGCGAAGAAGTGAGGACTTCGTCAAAAGAAATTGGAATAAAACTTTGGATGAATGTGAAATGGATACAACCAAATCTGGGCGCCCAGATTTGCCACTCTCTCAGGAAACAAAGGACATCATTGAAAGCGGTACACGCGTAAGCGGAAAAACAGCTGTGCTAAACTTTCTCGAGTGATCGAAGTGTTGAGAGGAAAGATCGTTAGTGGTGAGATCATTCGACTGTACCGTCATAGGCAAGGTTTAAAGCCTTGGCATGAACTTCCAAAGCCAAGAAAAACTCAACTTAACATCGATGACAGAATGTGGTTTGCCCATTATCTTGAAGATTGGGATGTGGATGATTTCATGCATTTAGCTGTCTCCGATGAATTTTTTGTTTACGTAACACGTCGGCCTAACTACCAAAATGATCGAGTGTGGGCCACAACACCAGATGAAATCGATGACAATGAACATTATCGCGAATTATTAAAAAGTCCAGAGTGTGTTGGTGTGTTTGTTTTGTTCACTGCAAAGAAGCTCATGTGGGTGCTGAAGCCAAATGGTCAGAGTTGGGATGGACAGTATTTTCGTGATATTATTCTATCCCAGCATGTCATTCCTTTTCTAAGAAACCCAAACAATGTTATGGATGTCGATCAGGTCACACTTCTGCACGATAAGGCCCCCTGCTTTAAGGCATTAGCCACTCAACAGTTGTTGCGGAACCATGAGATCGATTTCTTTGGAAATGAAGAATGGCCAGGAAATTCTCCTGACCTGAACGTCTGTGAACACATTGGATCGGTTATAAAGGACAAGGTTGAATGTCTCTTGTTTCAAGACCCTGCAGCAAATCGATTTTCGAAGGATACAATGACGCAACACATTGAAACTGTTTTAGCAAATTTGCGTAACGATCAAGATTTATTCACGTCACTTTTGGCAAGCTACCCAAAGCGAATTCAGGCTGTCTTGGAAGCCAATGGCGGGAACACCAAGTTTTAATTGTTTCTCATTAAATGCAGGATTAAATTCGCTTTTGTAAGGTATGTTTAGTTTTACTGTACCTCTAATGGTTTAGGCCATGGGCGGGCGGGCTAAGGTTTATTGGAGTCCCGTATATAAAACCCTTGTGGTAGAATATGAGTTTCATATAACAACATTTAGAGATTGCGCATGCGCAGTAAAGTTTCCCTTCTGGCACATCAACACTGTCGCTCTATCCTAACCAGCACAAACCTGTTATCGTCAGTGCTGCTTGCTTCTTCAAAATTGTTCATTAGAAAAGTTTTTTGTGTATATTTCTGGAGTGGTTTATTCATCTATTTGTTTGTACTTCAGGCTTTTTTGTTAATGAAATAATCATGTCCAAAACAGTTAAGCCAGCTACTCGTGAAAAAACAAGTTTGGCTCGTTGGGCAGCCTATACCTGAACTCCCTCAAGGTAAACTTCCATTGATAGGCAGGGCCAACGAGAGCTGCCGTGCCCCGGGGAAGGATTGGTATATGGGCCCCCCTGTTTACTCAGTATTTTATTATGAATATTTTTTTGTGTATATAACAAGCAAACTGATTATATGTCCAAGTCACTATTCAAAACATACAGTATGAATAAACAACTCAGAAGAAAATGACCATTTTATTTTTCGAATCAATTATATTAATTCTATCACCATACAATTTACAAATGCAGTACCATAATTAGCAGTTTACTTTCTTTGCCGTTTCTCTAGCAAAGTGGTAAATGATTCTGATGAAATTTAAAGTACTGGCTAACTGGCTTTCAATTACAATGGTTCCCAGATCTGTCAGTCGGTCTTGAGCATTGATGGACCGTAGATAATATTTTATCTGTTTCAATTTGACAATGATAATCTCCATAAAATGTATGTTCATTAATTATATTTCCTCTCTTTATTTAATCAATTGCTTTATTAATATTTTTAGATTTTATCCCCCTCTTTCCGGGTCCCCTAGAGATCGTTGCCCCGGGGATTTATCCCGGCTTCCCCGGCCTCTTGGCGGCCCTGTCGATAGGTGATAGCCTCTTTTTTTTTTCTATCATCATAATGTTGAGAAAAAACATTGAAGGAGAGTATTAAGATAACAACAAATTCGATCCTTGATGTCTGGAATAAAGCAGCGAGATGTGAATAAAAAGCTCGGAGCAAGTGTAGTTTACGCCCCCCTGACGCAAAAGGGGACACAAACTACACTAGGTCAAAGTTGGGGAACGTAAACTACACTAGGATCTTTAGGAGACATTTTTTAAATGGATCCATCAAATAAAACGTTAAAACTAACGAAAATATTACGACTTAACCTAACCAATCGCCAATATATAAACCTTTCAACCTTTCAAAGGTTCCGTGCGATGATTCCTCATTTCACGAAAGTCAAACTTGTTACCCCCTCCTCTCCATATATATATATATATAAAGGGTGATCCAGAGAAATGGGACCCAAAAGAAACCCCTGTAACTCTTAAAGTATAAGTCCTTTTATAAAATCATACGCATCATTCGAAAGAGGATAGTTACAAGTTTGTACAGGATTGTATAGGTTTTGACAATACAAGACAAGATAAGATACAAAACAAAATAAATGTGTTAGTTAAAACTAACCCTTCAAGATGACTGCATGTACTGTGGAACAGCTGCGTTTCATAACTGAACAATATTATGAGCATGGAAGAAGTGTAGTTTCAGCTCAAAGATCTTTCAAGACAAATTTTCAGATGTCAAAATCACCTTCTAAGAAAGTAATCCGTCGGTGTGTCAGAAATTTTCCCTAACTGGCAGCATTGGAAAAAGAAAACCAACTGGAAGAGTGCGCACAGCAAGGATAGACGAGATCATTAACAGAACTCATGAAATTGTACAGGATAATCCTAACATAAGCATCAGACGTGCTTCTCAGCTGTTAGGAGTTGGATATGGAACAACACACCGTATATTCAAGCAAAATTTAATGCTCTTTCCATATAAAATTCAAACAGTGCAACAACTAAACGATGGAGATTTCGCACGAAGACGACAATTCTGTCAATGGATCCAACAGAAGGTAAATGACACCACCAATTTTCTAGCAACTTTGATTATGTCAGACGAAGCCCATTTTCACTTGAATGGAACTGTAAACAAACAAAAAATTGTCGTTTCTGGGCAACAGAAAATCCATTGAATATTACCGAAGTCCCGTTGCATAGTCAGCGTGTAACTGTTTGGTGTGGTCTTACTGCATCTCAGATCATAGGGCCGTACTTTTTCGAGGATTCCACCGGAAACACGGTCAGTGTAAATGGTGATCGCTACGAAAAAATGTTGACCGATTTCCTTATTCCTAAATTAAGAGATCTTTGTCTAGAAAACCACTGGTTCCAACAAGACGGAGCTACCTGCCATACCACGAGGAACTGCATGGCAGTTTTGCGTCAAACGTTTCCAGGCGAGTTAATCTCAAGATTTGGAGACGTTGAATGGCCCGCAAGGTCTCCGGATTTTTCTCCCTTAGATTATTATCTCTGGGGATATTTAAAGAGTAGGGTCTACAGAAATAACCCAACGACCTTGCAAGAATTGAAGGCCGCCATCACAAATGAGATACAGGCCATACCACCGCACACTCTTGCAAAAGTGATGCAGAACTTACAAGCGAGAACACTGGAATGCTTGGCAACTAATGGAGCACATTTGAAAGGAGTCATTTTTAAAAATAAATTTCATAATAAACTTGTAACTCTACTCTTTCGAATGATATATAGTTTTTATGAAAGGAATTAAATATTAAGAATATTTGGCTTTTTTTTTATGGGTCCCATTTATCTGGATCACCCAGTATATATATATATATATATATATTATATATATATATATTATTATATTATATCGTAAAGAACGACGCTTTGTATAGGAGACTTATCCGCGCAAGATGAGAGCGAAAGAACGAAACAATTCTTTCGCTCTCATCTTGCGCGGATATATATATATATATATATATATTATTATATTATTATATATATATATATATATATATATATATATATATATATATATATATATACACAGTACAGTATATATACTGTATATATATGGGATCAATTAAAGATAAGCACCCCCAGCCTTCTTTAATTAGCCTTATAAGGCTAACTAACGAAAATATCACGACCTAACCTAACCAATCGTTAAGTCAACTGTACGCCCTTGACGATTGGTTAGGTTAGGTCGTGATATTTTCGTTAGTTAGCCTTATAAGGCTAATTAAAGAAGGCTGGGGGTGTTTATCTTTACTTGATCCTATATATGTAAAGAACGACGCTTGTGTAGAAGAGCGTTCTGCACAAGATGAGGAGGGAGAACGAACAAATGAAAAATGAGGTACCACCCGGGAATCGAACCCGGGATCATCAGATTGCCGGTCAGATATGCTATCCACTACACCATGGACCTCGATCAATCAGAAGTCGTAATTCTCCTACATACGAGCAGAAACCAATGCCCTGAGGGGGCACCTTCGCATGCCGTACATATATACATTTTAACTGCAAACAACACACAGTATAATTAATGTAAAGAACGACGTTTGTGTAGAAGAGCGTTCCGCACAAGATGAGGAGGGAGAACGAACAAATGAAAATGAGGTACCACCCGGGAATCGAACCCGGGATCATCCGATTGCCGGTCAGATATGCTATCCACTAACCATGGACCTCGATCAATCAGAAGTCGTAATTCTCCTACATACGAGCAGAAACCAATGCTCATTTTTCATTTGTTCGTTCTCCCTCCTCATCTTGTGCGGAACGCTCTTCTACACAAGCGTCGTTCTTTACATTAATTATACTGTGTGTTGTTTGCAGTTAATATATATATATATCGTAGTGATTCCCCTTCCTTCATTTAGATAATTCTTTATTTACTTTACTTTACTTTTCAATTTCTCTTTATCCTTCATCATTCTCTTTACATTCGCTTTGCTTTATAAATACGGGTAGCACGTGACCGAATTTGAGGCACCATTATAATTCGAACAATGCAAAGGAGACGGGGGATTAATTATACATTAATTACACTTTACTAACTTTATTTATATCGAAAACACTTTAAGATAAACAGGGTAATGCGAGGGGGGGGGAGTTACGTTAACATTTTAACCGGAGAGAGAGAGAGAGACGAAATAATATTCTAAATTTACAATTACATCTTAACACACAAAACACCTTACTAAGCCCAAGAGCGTCCGATGACTGCCGCTTGGGCATTTTTTACCCAGCCTCTAGCCTGGGCTGATTCTTACGTAGTGTTGCCAACTCGTATTTCTATATTTTTAATTTTAACAAACCATTATTTCACGTAATTACATTTTTATTAACATTACTATCTTCTTTATTAAACAAACATTAAATTCTTATAACCAAAACATTTTAATTTTGAATTAGACATTACTACAATATATATATATATATATACATATATATATATATATAATATATATAGATAGAGGAAGAGTGGGGAAACAAGCTTGACATTCGTGAAATGAGGAATCATCGCACGGAACCTTTGAAAGGTTGAAAGGTTTATATATTGGCGATTGATTAGGTTAAGTCGTAATATTTTCGTTAGTTTTAACGTTTTATTTGATTGGGTATACGCGGACAAAGTTGGGGAACCCAAACTACATTAGGATAATGTAGGGGAACGTAAACTACACTGGACACCACAGGGGAACGTAAACTATACTTGCTCCAAAAGCTCTAAAAACTTCACGGGAAAATGATGTCAGATTTGATAAGTGGGAAAATGTAAATCGCTTGCCCATTCTTGTATCTGGAGAAAACTGCACCAAATTACTCACAATTCCAAAGCTACCGAACTCAAAGGCTGATGCAATGGCCGTATCATTATAGAAACAGTTGACGAAGGGAACTTACGTGATCAGGTAAAAGGACTTTGTTTTGATACGACCGCAGTCAATACTGGAACGTTTGGTGGTGTTTGCACTTTAGTAGAGCGTGAACTAAATAAAAAAGTGCTTCACATCGCATGCCGCCGTCATATACACAAGCTGATCCTTGAAAAAGTATTCACTTCGGTTGTGCATGATGTGTCAAAAGGGCCTAATATCACGATTTTCAGTCCTTTTCGAGACTACTGGCCAAACATTCGCCTCCATGATTATACGACGTGTGTTGATGATGATGCCATATTTAATAGGATTAAGGACTGGAAGCAAAAGATCATTTGCTTTGCAAAGAGAGCCATTCAAGAACAATTGCCCCTAGATGACTACAAAGAACTGCTAGAATTAGTCATCTTTCTAGGAGGAGTACCATGGCAAGGCATTCGGTTTCGGGCACCGGGACCAGTTCACCGTGCACGCTGGATGGCAAGAGCATTGTACTCACTAAAAATGTGGATGTTTCGTGAGCAATTTTCTTTGCCGTCCACGTCAAGTACCCGCAGTTCCTTCCATACCACAAACAAATTATGGATGAATCTTTGCGAAATAAATATAGTAACTTGTAAGTTTTATGTTATAGCATGGATTGAGTGCCCTCTTCCTACTTTTGCTGCATCAAATGATCTACAACTTCTAAAAGAATTACAAAATTATAAAAATCCAAACGTTAAAACAGCTGTGCTTTCATCGCTAAGCAAGCATCTTTGGTACCTTAGTGAGGTATTAGTTGGAATGGCGTTTTTTGATCATCGCCTCCCCCTATCCACTAAGCGAAGAATGGTTGAAGCAATCACTGGTAAAGATGGATCGGAAGACACCCCATCGGGTGATGATTTCAGATACCTCATATATTACGGAATTAATAGTGGAAGACTTTGTAAATGCTCGAACCAATGACTCGTTTCAGATTCTTAATGTACCTTTTACATTTCTAGAGAAAGATCCAAGCACTTGGGAAGATGACAATGATTTTCAGGTTACTCGAAAGGCAGTACTTAATATAAAACCTGTGAATGAGTTAGCAGAGAAAAGAGTAGCTCTTATTCAGGAGTTTAATACTTCACTAACAAGAAATGAAGAACAACAACAATATTTATTACAAGAAGTTGAAGATCACCGCAATGCTTTTCTAAAGGCCATTAAAAGCGACTTGCTTTTAAAAAGTTTCAAGTAAAAATGTATTCTAAACATAACCTATATTACCAATGTAATGTATCGAATTGTATGATATGTATATTACAAATATACTGTATTAGTAAAGCAAATATGATATTAGTAGCATCAGTAGCACAACTAATTTGTAATGTTAACTGTTCAAAAACGTGAGCTAAAAAATTTATACAATTTGTTTTCTTAATGTTGGCAACCTCTAAATTTCATTTCATGTGAAGGAAGTTTTGCAGACATCAATTTTTTGATCGTCCTCATAAAATAAAACGTTCGCAACTCATTTGTTATTGCGTTTTCACCTCTATATGATAAAAGCACCCTAACTTATATATATATAATAATATATATATTATATATATATATATATATATATATATATATATATATCTCATGTCATTCAGCTCAGTGATTAATACGGTCCTGCATTATATTAATCAAGATTTCTTTGCAAGTGTTAATTATTTTTATAAAGATCCTAATTTAACTATATTTTGACTCGTACCAAGAATGAATTATTGCAAACTTTAAAGGGACGGATTTTATTGCTGCTTTAACCTAACCCTTCGTCATATGCGTACAATTGAGCTAACCCTGCAATCAATTAACCTATCCGGGCATTCAACTAGTCTAACCAGGCATTCAATATTTTCCCTTAGATCTCGAAATATTTTAAGCAGCTTTTACCATACAAAGAGTGTATCAAAGTATATGCGAATGACCCGTGTCGATGATGGTGACGCGTCCTGGTCCTCAGGAACATCACCAATGGCAAAATTCGGATCGAGTTCGGTGGTACCGACGAAATCAGGTCCGGCAGTTGCTGAAAGATTGAGACTTCCTATTTTACGCGTCGAGTGTGTACCAAGGTAACTAGGTGGAAGCGTTACCGTCTTCACACTCAGTGAGGGTCTCTTACTCCGATAAGAGTCCTCCGAAATTTCACAAGAAGATAGAACTTTTCGTTTGGAAGAGGAAGACCCGTTTTCCGCTAGAACCGAGTCTCTCGGGTCATCCTTATGTTTTTTAGCCCCTTGGGGACTTCCCTCGTCGGCGCGTGGACATGGTTGCCCGTCGGCAATGAACCTCTGGACACATTTCCACAAGTGCGAGAGTGGACAGTCCTTAGTGGTGAAAGGCCAAAGCTTCATCGCTAACCCACGTGGGTCTGCGCGTTGGTTCTGCTTCGTTAGAACCGGTCTGGGAGCACATGAGCTCTTTCCAACGAACGCGTGGACCTCATGTACTAATTTCTCCAATGAAACGTCTTTCGACACAAAAGGGAAAAGATGCTCGTACAACTCGACATCATCTAGCTGAGCTGTTTCGGGGGCAGGGGCTGCCTCCCCAACGAACGTATGGATTTCTTCCACTAATTTCGGTAGTGGCAAGTCCTTCGTCGCAAAAGGAAGAAGCTCTTTATACAAATTGAACCCTTCTTCCGGTCTGGGGGCTCCTACCCCTTACGTCTTCCACAGGGGGTTCCTGTAGAAACTGGGCGGCGGCACACAGCTGCCGAAACGACATACGAGGCTCAGGACCGTAATTCACCGAACTGGCGTCTAATTTAAAGACGCCCGGACTCGTGGGACGACCACGTGAGCTATAAATAGGATATAACCTATTCTCAAATTCGACGTGCTGGAATCCGATCACATTCCATGCGCTGGACGCCAAGAAATCCATTCCCAGCAAAATATCGGCCGGAAACTTGGTCGCTCCCGGCACAATGATGCCTGAAATCTCGAAACACGTGGGTCCGAGGCACATTGGTAACTTAACAACGCCCAATGAAGGGATACGGTTGCCAGTAACTCCATGCAGGGTAACGCGGGCAGGCCTTATCCCCAATTGTTTGCGGTTTATTGACGTTTCCCCGCAAATCCGCTCCAAACTGGGCAGTTTAATGAAAGTTGCTTGGCTTCCGGTGTCTAGCAGTACGTTCCCAGACTTCCCAAAAACTGTGATATCGACAAGCAGGTCCTTGTTCGTGGCTCGGATGTGCCGAACAGGCAAAGAGTGATCATCTAATGTGGATGAAGGGTATAATGGCAAAGGCCAGGAGCACTCACCATTTGTTTCCTTAATCCTAATACTTCGTACGAACGAAACTTTATGATCTAATTCTCTACTATTTACATAGTCACAATCGCGTGACCGTTTCGGGAGGGGGTTCACACCCGCTCCCCTAAATGCTGTTATAAAAAAGGGTCGAACCCCGGATCCATTTCCAGTGGGTCAAGTACATTCTCCCCTTCAATCGAAGTGGCGAGCGAAAGCTGTGCGGTAGCAACCCTTACTTCCTCTTCGGGGTCCTCGCACTCCACTAGGTAGACCCGTTTCCCGACTCTGGTCAGGAACTTACTCCGTTTTGATCGTTGGGTTTGGTCGTCCCTAAACTGCGGCCGTTGTTGCTGGCTCGTGGATGACCCTTTAGATCGGGCTGACTGCTGACGGTTCGTGGGGCCTGACGGTTTTTTCGGTAGCGCATTCTTACATGATTCTCGCTCCCCTCGTCGATGCCCCTGCTTGCCACAGATCCCACAGTACGCGGCGCTCCGGCACCGCCTCGCAAAATGCCCCGATTTCTCACAATTGTACCACGTGGGCGGCGTGTCCTGCTGCCTTGCCTGGGGTTGCTGTGATCCTCTGGGAGCAAAAAGAGGATCCCGCACCGTTTGGATCCCCCTCACTTTCGCCTCTGCCTTCGACTGGTGTGGAGGGCCTGGAGGCCCTGCCAAAGAAGGGAACATTTTCCTGACCTTGTTTAGCTGGTCAATGGCAGTCTCTGAGGTCGTGACGTCGCATACCTCTTGAAGTTTCGCCCGCTGAGGAGCTCCCATATTTGCGTACCAAACACTCAGTGTGAGTACGCGTTGCATTTCTAGTGGTACCCGGTACCCCCATGCATCCCGGGATACTTTTGTAAACATTTGCACCCCTTTCGTTGGTTCGATTTATAAAGTCTATGAAATCTTCTCCCGAATCAGGGTTCCACTTGAGTCGAAAAAGATTATTTATTGTCTCCAGTGGCTGCGAGTCCTGGCATTCTCGAAAAAAGCCAAAAAATTGGCCCGAAACTGGGTCCAGGTGGTCGCATCGCAGAGCCCTAAGGACGTTTCACCGATTTAAGGGCGTTCCCCTCTGAAGGATGAAGGAATCGCTTGGATTCGCTGAGTCGCTCCTGGTCGGTACTAATCGACTCGTTCTGGAAGTATGTTCGTGATCCATTCCCGTGAGGTGGGTCCGGTCCTAACCCCATTTATGGTACCCCGGAAGATCGGAACCGCAGAAAGGACATTTGTAACCCGGTTGAGATTAAAAGTGGGGCGGGATGCCGTGGAGGCCTGCTCATCTTCACCCCGTTGCATGTTTGAATCGGTCTGGTCCAACGGAGACGAAGTTTCAGGAGTCGAGGGTGAAGTTGCTGTATCGTTGACGCTCTCCGTGTCCTCGCCGGAGTTGCTGTGTTGTTGCCGTTCTCCGTGCCCTCGTCCGCGTCTCATAGAACGATATACGCGAAGAGAAGTAAAAAAACCGAGGGTGCGAACTGGATTCTACCGAATAACTGTAAGGAACGGGACGGGACTGACGCAACGAAGAAAGAGAAAAAAAACAAAAACCCGACGACAAATCTATATGCGTTTCAACGCATTAACCGCAAAAAAAATTAAAACAACAGTTCGCGCACCGAACGCGAAAAAGCGTGGGAAAAACGAAAAGAACTCCTTTTACCAAAATCTAACCGCCGAAATGCGCCAAATTCGCGTGCTAACGAATCAACAAACAAACACACGCACGAACGGTATATATCCAACAAATTAGGTACAATTAATTTCAGAGTTCACTATGAAATGAAAATCAATCCAAAATTCCGTTTTCTGTGATAACAATATGAGACAGTTCAAAAAATAAAAAAATAAAAATAAATTTTCACTTAAATTTTTTTTTTCAAATTCCATAAATTTACTATATACTTTGCAGAAACCGTTTTGTTACAAACAATAAATATATAATTCACCAATATAATTATATATGCAAATAGTGCATGCAAAAAGACAAACCTGTCAATTTCTTTCCTCTTACAGCAAAAAAAAGAAGGTTGAATTAAATTGACTGCAACTACAGACAAACAAAAAAAATCGTTTTTAACTCACCAACGAAAAATTAAATGGTTTACAACAAATATAGTTCACATATCCATACATACATATATATATAGATATGTGCATACACACACACACACACACACACATATATATATATACCCAAAATACTGCAAGAGAGAAAAAAAATCGCTTTACAATCAAAACGAACAGTGAAATTGAATTAAATTGATTGTAAACACAGACAAACCAAAAAAAATCGTTTTTAACTCACCCATGAAAAATTAAATTGTTTACAACCAACAATATATACTGTAATTTATTTATATTCATAAAACACTGCATGCAAAACCCACAAAATCTTCTAACAACAAAAAGAAGAATAATAATGTAAAAAAAACACTCAATTTCCCTTTTCAACCACACGAGAGAATAATAATAAAAAGTTAAAAAAAATATTTTTTTTCTTTTCAAACCAATGTGTTAACTGGGATAAACTCTTTTCACATACTTAATTTATGTCCTTTTATTCTTACTAATGTTAATCTTACTTGCCAAAACCACTTTTACTCCAGTTACCAAGTTTTCTTCTTTTTTTTTCTCGTTATTCCCTTTCCCTCCTTTTTTTCCGTCTTGAAAGAACGTCTGTTTTCATTTCTGAGTCCTCTCCAATCTTCGTTGCGGGGACAGAGTCAAATGCGTTCGACTCTCCGCGATCCACAAATGTGAAGCCGTTTCCGAATGAGATGCGCTTACAGAATCGAATACGTTTGACTTCTGTAATTTCTTATTCCTATTTTGAAGACGTTTCGAAGTTTCTTTCAGTGACCCAACCAATTCCAATGCGGTCCGTCCGTTTTTCGTTGACGATCAAAGTCTTTCAAAATCTCCAAATTCCGATAATTTTCGTAGTGCGGAATCGAATGCGTTCGATTCTCCGTAACTTCTCCAACGATCCGTTGTGGAGATTTATATCAATGCTGCGAGTTGCATGTGAGTTTCTCCGAGAAATTAAATTCGTAAAATTCCTCTCCGCGTGCCCAATTGTCGTTGTGGTCGGTCGAAACAGACGACAATATAAAGGTCCTCTCTTCTAAACAAGTCAGTGATTCCAGGCTCAAATCCGACCTCCGTTTCGGATGCGTTGACTTCCTTGTAGCGGGGTTTCTGACTGAACAAAGGTTTTCAAATCTTGCTCCTCGGCGACAGTGTCGCAAAATGGCGGATGAATGATTTCTTCTAATCCTGGCAATGTCGCCAATGTCGGATAGGGAGATATCCTTTAAGGTATTCTCAGTATGTCGCTTCCTAGCACCAACAAGGAAGTTTATACCGTTTAATTAATCTGACTGATGTCCACGGTTCTTCTTTTCTTACTTACTTAGTCTGACTGCGAGTTACGATAAAACAATTTATACCTTCGCTCAATGGCGTACCCTCTCTCTCTCTCTCGGTCCGTTGAGAGACGGGGATGTTTTCTTGGAAGAATATAAATTACGAGTTTTTTCCTTTTTTTTAGCCTTTATTTCCAAGGTTTGGAAACACTTTTAAAATACTAGATTTCTTTTACACTAGAGTAATTAGAGAATCAAAACCTTAACACAACACTCGTTTAGAGAGTCGTAAGATGAAAGAGAACCCAATTTGGTTGACTAACCACTCGAGAGGTGCGGCACGAACTGCCTCCCTCGAGGTATTTTTTCCTCGAGGAGTTTCCGCGGTGCCACGTCTACAAAAGATTATTAATTCGCAAAGTCCTATTATAACAATGATATTGGTAAAGAATTTATATAATTGCGGTTCGACACTTAACTCTTTTCAGCAGAAGAATATATATAATTGTGGTTTATAATAGTCGAAAAGAACATTCAGAATTTAGGAATCTCTGTTTAAGATTATAGACGTGGCAACACTGTTTTCGTTAGGGTTAAGAAAAGATGCAGAGAATCCGCGGGGCATTGAGGCACGCTATACAAACATTAAAAATGTAACGGATTCATATTTTAATTTATATGAACAGAATATCTTTTAAAGGATTAATACTTTAATTTATACAAACAGAATGATACCTTTAAATTTTAACATAAATTTATTTTCTTGTGGAAACATTTTTCCCACATGGCTCCCCTCCCGTTGGTACTCGGGGGTTTGAAAAATCCTCTCAAACAGAAGTAGTTGGATGTAGAGTTTTATAAAGACAAAGATATTATTGAAGGAGTAGTTGGATATAATGTTACATAAAGACAAAAGATATAGTTAAACAAAATACATCTACTTAGTACTTAATCCACTCTACTTATCAGTTAAATTTTTCCTTAACTTGATACTTATGCACTAATGAACGCTTATAATTAACGGTCATTTGTGTGTCCTTGAGCACTTGGAGTCCGATTTCTTCAGGTTCACTTTTCACACTGGTCTAAGTTCACCGTGTGCATACACTTTTGAATCATACGCGGTTTTTATCAAACTTTAAGAGAACAAATTTAGAGAAATGAATTTCAATGAGTTATTGGGAAAAAAATACTTAAGTAAAATTGATACGACTTCTGCAAGGTTTGGAATGGATATTGTCGTTTTGAGAACTTTTCAGAACTTTGGAATTGATCCAACTCTATAGCTTGGAAGGTATAAAATTTCAAGGGTTTGTGCCGTGAAAGGGTTACGTGTCGACATTGCTCAAGTCTTTGGATGTGCGCGTTGGTGGCTCATTGCCTCCGACATTAATCATTCCACGTCTCAAGCGTAGTTCACTAAATTTGTATGTAGGGCATGAATGTACGGGTATCGTCTAACATTTATATATAGTATGTACGTGTGGTGGTAACTCTGGAACTGAAAGTGCGGTTAAGGAAACAGTTTGTACATGGGGTAAACCGACATTATGATTACTATTCTTAGTTTCGTGTATTCGGTTCCTTTTGATAGCGCGCGCGTGGTCTTAGGTTGTAAGTGTGTCGCGGTTGGTCGCTGCCCTTTTCGGCAGAGGTAAGGGAAGCCATGCCTCTTGCTAGGCCAGGAAGAGGGGGTGCTCGCCCCCTGAGACGGTTTTTCCCTGGCGGGGGAGGAGGCCTACATGACTGAAGCCGATAGGTAGGGTCCTTGCCCTCGTCATCCTTTGGTGACGGCGGGGAAGGTGTTCTGGCCCGCTGTCGGAAAGGAGGAGGAGAAAGAGTCCTCGGTTCCACTTCTGAATCCCGAACGGCTGGTGGCACGAGGATCTCGGCTAGAGGAGCGGAAGGACGCTCCACATTCGGAGAACCGACTGAGTCTTCTCTGGTCTCTCTAGGCGGGTGATTCTCAGTCCTTACCTTCGCAGGGGGGTTCGCTGGTGATCTGCAGCTAGAGTAGTAGTAGTCATACAGATCGTCAGTGTCTTCGAGATTCACAGGGGGGGGGGCGGTTCTGGAGAATGCTCTTCCCTTGGGTTTGGCATCCGAGGAGGTGGGAACTCCGCTTCGGGAACGATCTTGATGAGGTCCTTGTGAATGACCTTACTTTTCCCGGTATGGAGGTGCGTCACCTCGTACTTATTCTGCTGTAGATCCTGCATGACGCGATACGGACCATCCCATCTACGATAAAATTTCTTGGGAGCGTGAGGGGGCTTGCGATTTTTGTCAAAAAGGTAGCAACGTTGGCCAATCATCACAGATCGCTGTCGGGGGAAACGGCGATGTTGCTCCGCTTGCATCTGGTCTATGGACATTTCGAGGTGTTGTCTAGCTAACTTGAAGATTTCCCAAGCCCGATTTGTGAGTATGCGGTTATACTCATCCATCTGGATCGGGGTTGGTAGTCCTTCCGTAGAGTCTTGGGCTTCATCAAAATCAAAAGGAAGACGTTTATCGTAGTGGTACAATATGAAGTGGAGGGTATCTCCCAGAGTACGATTATACGCGTTGTTAATGGCAAGTTGTGCCAGCGGGAGGCACTCGTCCCAATTTTTACCGTCGGCGTCGACATGTTTCAGATAGATGATTTTGCCATTTTGTCGTTTGACGAGTCCGTTCGCCTGAGGGTGGTAGGCTGTAATGTGGGTGTTTTTGATCCGGCATAATTTACACAGGGTATTCAAGAGTTTCGAACAAAATTCCGGAGCTTGATCTGAGATAAGCACAGAAGGGGTGTTATGATTTCTTATAACTCGACGTAAAAGAGCATTTGCAACTACTTCCGCAGTCCGATCTAGGATAGCTACCAGCTCGTTGTAACGCGAGAAATGATCAGTGAACACCAAGATCTGTGTGTTTCCCGAGGCGGTCTTTGGTAAAGGTCCAATCATGTCCATGCCCATGGTGTGATAGGTACGGGATATTGGTGCATGTGGGCAGTTTGGTTAAGTGGACCTTTATGCTCTAAACAGGACGGGCAGACGCTGCAATAGTCTGAAATCCTTTGTCAAACTTGGGAAATGGAACCTCTCCTGGACTCGCTTTTGTGTGCGTTCTGGACCAAAATGCCCAGAAACTGGAGAGTCGTGGCATAATCGCAGAGCAAGGTCGACGAGCTCGGCTGGGACCTCAATGACGTCCTTCCCTTGTGAGTTTCTGTAATACAAAATGCCGTCCTTTACGACGTGGTGAGAAGAGGACGGACCCGACGGCGTTGCCGTTCCGGTCAGTTCCCTGAGCAATTTTCCGGTGTAGGTATTTTTGACCTGGGCACGGCGAAGCATTTGTTCCTCGATAATGGGTAGAACATGCGTCAGGCGTATTTCGGCCTCAGAATCTGCCCGGAGTCGGGATAGATAGTCTGGCAGAACGTGCGATTTTCCTGAATGGTAGACTATACAAGGGGAAAATGTTTGGACTGATAGTGCCCATCGGCTGAGACGTCCCTCCAGGAGCTTGTTCTTGAATAGAGAGGTCAAAGGCTGATGGTCAGTCTTGACGGTGATGTCGTACCCGTAGATCATGTTCTTGAACTTCTTCAGACCCCATACTATTCCAAGGGCCTCCTTTTCGGTGACTGAATAGTTGCATTCAGGCTTTGGCAACAAACGACTAGCATAAGCTATGGGCAATTCGACACCATTTACTTTTTGAAGCAGGACAGCGCCTAGAGCCCTATACCATACTGTGATGCATCAATCGCTAGAATCAGTGGCGGACTGGCTCATAAAATTTTGTCTGCCAAAGGGGTCAGGGGACCCATAACCCCATTACATAATTCAATTCCAGTTCTATCCTAATAGGCCTATTTATGAGTTAACTTTGTTTAAATAAAAAAAGTTAATATTTTTTTATAAATTTATTTTACCAATAAGTACAAATATTTTACAAGTACTGCCTGCATATACATACATACATACATGCTATACTAAGAGTAGTTTTTTAAGTTCATTACTCGAGTTTGCAAATCGGTCTATTATAGTTTCCATGTCTAACTCATCCAACATGACCTTTTCTATAGACATCAACATGTATGCTTCCAGATTCTCCTCCGACAAAGAATTTCGTAATCTTGTTTTTATTATTTTAAGCTTAGAAAATGCCCGTTCACACTGAACTTGATTCACAGACAGTGTACAGATAGCTTTGTACATTTGATAAAGATTATCATATGCCTTGTCATTAAGTCTGTTTGATGCAAGAATATACAGAACACATGATGGACAATTGCCCACAATATTTAGAGCATGAATTCATTTTACTGCTGCTCTCTCCATTATCATCATTCGGCAAAAGCTTAATATTTCAAAGTTCGATGCAAAAAACTGCATTCTAATTTTACTTCACTTCTATTTATCCCTGGAGCAAGCTCAAGAATACCTTCCAATGCTTCTTCTTCAAGACCATTTTAGTAATATATTCATATTTGATGGATCGAGGCATGAATATCCTTATATAGTTGTCTATGGTCACTGAAACGGGATTCCTGATTGTACAACACGATCCATTATCAAGTTGAACACATGTACACGATAGTCTGACAAAGAATCAGATGTGTTTTTTTTCATCAGCAGCTAGTTCATCTGCCATTCTCTTTGTTTTATGTTTCCTCTTGATTGGTAACTCAGTTTTTAAAAAATCAATTTCACTGTTTGATTTCCATCATTATTGAATTGTGCAATGTGCTCATTGGATTTGTTGGCAAATTTCAAAGCCTGACTATATACTTTATCAAATTCTCTTGCTCTTTTCTTCAAATCTGTAATGGATTTTTCTACCATATTCCATGCAGTAAACATATTTAAGCCACTTGTCTGTAGGTAGCTTGACAAAGGGGCTGTAATTTGAAAGATGTATAAGTATGTGAATGCTGTCAATATTGTTTGAAATTCTAGAAGGCTAGAGAGTAAAACATTTGCCTCCTGTTTTGTTTTTGCATCAAAATTGTTAGAGCTTTGAATAATGGATAAACATGTCAGAAGATCCACAAAATTACTGATACATATCTCGTCAAAATTTCCAAATATAGTAGCTGCTGCATTGGACTTCCTGACCACCTGGTTTCACCATTTAGCTTTAATCGTTTCATCTTTTCTTTCCCCAGATGATGTCCAACAACTTCAATCCAAATGGCCATTCGCTTATATGATACCTCACAAATTTTGCTAAATTCTGGAGTAAATTGAAGGGAACTGCTGGTACACAACACTTCGTGGTTTCAGTAACTACTAAATTGAGTACATGGGCATAGCACATACATGAAACATGCTGATCAGTACATCAGCAATTTTACTCTGTAAGCCATTATATTGTCATGTAGCTTGCAGCGCCATCTGTGCTATCTGATAAGCAGTTTTCGGATCTATTTCAAGACGTTGTAAATGTTTCATTAATAGGTCAAAAAGTCCCTACCTGTACCATCATGCTTGGAACAATTGCAAGTAGTCGTTCATGGATAGTACCATTTAGTACTCGAATAACAATACTAAATTGATCAATTGATTGAAATATCCTGGTTGAATCTACTTGTATGGAATAATACTGGCCTCAACAACTTCTTCAGTATTTTTTCCTGTATCGTATTCTTCATAATTTGGGTCATAGAAGAGATGGTTGTTTTACTCAAGAATGTGACAAGACTACCACGACCTTTACTTTGTGCCTTTCTTTGTTTTTCCAATCTTTCACATCGTTGTTCAGACTTTTCCTTCATGCAAACATGAGAAGCCATAATAGGATCATATTTTGCCATCAACTGCAAGTAGCCAAGAAATTTCCATGATTTCTGTTTCATCAAGAAGAGAATATGCTGACTCATTTCTGTGTCCACGAAAGGAAGAGCTTGTTACCAACATCTTTTATATATCTACAACTCTGGCAACAATATTTCTCTGCTTAGTACTTCATCTTTTCGCTTCTGCAATGATGCAGCACGAAGAAGAAACGAGCTAAACCACCATCATTTACTCCACTGATATATTTCTGAGCATGCTTGCTATGTATACCAGTTGATTCATGCTCTGATAAGCATGGCTAATGCGTCTGTAATCATTAAATCCTCGCACAAATGCAGATGGGTTAGAAGAGGTTGGTGACTCAAATGCCAAGCAAAATGAACAATATAGTGATCTATTCTTCTTATTATATGTTAACCAGTGTCGTGAGACAGGTCACCCATAATTTTCGCTATATAACTTTACATCAAATGGCAGATCATGATCATGTGGCTGAATTGGATGCTCTTTGAAAAAGATTTCAAATCTGTTCGTTGCAGGATATTGAAAGAGCTTATCCTGTCTAAATGTTGGTTGATTCTCATCATTATTTAAATCAGCTACTAGATCTTTTTGGATTATGTACATGTACAGGCCCAGGTTCAGTTGCTGTTATTCCACCAGCTAATTCAGAATCATAAAAATCAGCATCTACAGTCTCAAAAACGTTAGGCATACCTTCATCTTTATGTCCTAGATCTACAGTATCAGCATGAGTAGTATAGCCGCAAAAGGGGAGAGTGCAGGAATGTTGCAGGTTATTACGTAATGTTGCAAAGGGGGTGGGGGTTGTTGCAAAGGGGGTGGGGTTGTTGCAAAGGGGGGTGGGGTTGTTGCAAAGGGGGGATGTTGCAAAGGGGGTGGGGGAAAGGGGGGTGGGGGGAAAACTTGGAGGCGGCGTTATCCCCAAGAGAAAGGAGGAGGAGGAGAGAAGGGAGGAGAGGTGTTCACCTGGCAGGAGCCAAGTGCACATTAAGACTTCCAGCCGAGTTGGCGTTGTTTTATAGGCTCCTAATCAGCCAGTTGGCGTAAATGGATTGAGTTGCCAGATACCGCGATACCATTGTATACATTATTATAGACTCCTAATCAGCCAGTTGGCTGGTTGTCAGATACCTCTTTTTAGCAGTATTATTGCATACATTATTATTATTATATACGCCTAATCAGCCAGTTGGCTGAGTTGCCAGATAGCGCCATGTATTCCGAAGACAGAGTTGCCAGATACCATGTATACACTATTATAGACTCCTAATCAGCCAGTTGGCTTAGAGGCTTAAATATTGCCAGATACCATTGTATACACTATTATAGACTCCTAATCAGCCAGTTGGCTTAGAAGGCTTAAATATTGCCAGATACCTGTTGTATACAGAATACCGGTAGTAGAAGGCATAACAATAAACAACATTGCATCATTCTTTTTATTATAAATATATAGAAAATAAATATACATTTGAGGAATATGCGTATAACAGAAATATATACACACAATTATGGATATATATATATAATAAAATAAAATATACATTTCATAAATTACATTTGAGGAATATGCGTATAACAGAAATATATATACACAATTATGGATATATATATATATATAAAATAAAATATACATTTCATATACATTTCAATATGTACATAACAGAAATATATACACATAATTATATATAAATAAATATACATTTCAAATAAATATACATTTCATATACATTTCAATATGTACATAACAGTACAGGAGAATATACACACACACACACAATTATGGTGATATATAAAATAAAATATACATTTCATATACACTTCAATATGTACATAACAGTACAGGAGAAATATCAAGCAAAATATATATATATATATATATAAACACAAATCAATAGAAATATGCGTATAATCGTCAAGCAAAATATATATACAATTCACTTTTTTTTCAAAATACTAAAATCGGTCTTAATCGAGTTTACAATTACATCATTATTGCTCTGCATTACGCAGTCTATGCGGCTTAATAATATTTCACCGCTTAAAGTATAGGGAAACCTGTATTCGATATGAATGGCTTTCATATCGTTCAGTACTATTTTTGTCCCCACTTTACAACCGGTTGGCAAGTCATCTTTAAATACGTCTAGAATACAATCAAAAGCACGCACAAAGAGTTCATCGTTAGCTACATTATTAAACAAGTTTATAAGAATGCTTTCCAATCGAGGGTTTATTTCTACCGACTCGAGCTTTTCAATCGTGAACTCTTCACTCAACATAACGGCAATTGAAATAATCTTCTAAATCGTTACGGCAACTGCGCGTTATATAAAGAAATAGTTCTTCAGGGTGAACGGTGTAGGTGAGCTCAGCCTTGTACCGATCAATTGCTTTGTACCAAAGTTCATGGTATTTCAAAGAGTCTAAACTTTTTAAATAAACATCCAGCACTAGACCATTCTCACCAGTCCTACACTCGGTAAACCCATCGAGCAGAGCAGTGTATGCGTATTCAAGAACTGTATCAAAATAAAGCATATCCGTAACACGCGCGTCTAATATAGGTTTCAGTTTACGGAATCCGACGATTTCAAACATTCTGTCGAGGATGAAACGGTTTCGCGTAGGAATAAGAGCGTTATTATCAGAAGCATTCTTCCACATAAGCCTTATATCAATGCACGGCCGATCGTTATTTATACACAACGTACATACAACGGCGTATGAGGGCGCGTCACTAATCTGCTCTCTTCTTGTACCTACGTTAGCAGGTATTTTATAACGATCTTCACACCACTTATCAACTATCACAAAGATTCTATTCATCTCCTCGATACTTAAATAAACCCGTTTGTTTGTCGGTCTACATTCCGTTTCCAGTACATAGCTAATGGTACCGGAATTACGCCTGAACACGCGCAACGATTTCGTCACGGACACATCGTACGAGGCGTTGAGAATGCTGCTCAAAGGAAGTTCCATCGTATTCGAGGAGCGCACGTCTACTCGGTTCAAGCTCTGAGATAACTATGAGCCGTGTGAGGCACAGGCAGGAACGGTTCGACGGGCGGCTGACTCGATGATACGTGAATGGGCATGTTCGTACGACTCGAATTGTTGCACATATTTGTTTTTCCGTTTCGTCACTACCAGCCTACGCACTTTGGATAAGAACTAGGCGCTAATCATCTCCACACTCCGGCGCACTATTTGAGAGGAACATATGCTCATATTTTTCCTTTCTACCCATCAAACGATACTCGTCTCTAAAATCTGTTAAAAACTCACGCATGGCACTAGCCACAACCTCACTATGAACCTCATCATGATATACGTTAATATAGTGATAAAAACACCTAAGATTGTCCATGATCACGAGATTCACATTTTCAGACGTAGGGTATGAGTAATCGACATGGTGTAGCATGACGTAATACCGCTTGTCACACCACCCATCCACAAGGCTCATTATCCATACCTGCTGCTTCTCTTCTGCACGCGTTGTTTCTTTTACTTCACGGTGTATGTGAGACTTTATAAAGTTTAGCCCTGCAGCATACTTCAGCACATCGTCTGTGCAACGAAAGCCTTCAACAGTCTCACCAGAACATCCGTAGAGTATTTGTACATCTTGGAACTTCGCACAATCCAATGTGGCTTTAAAAGAGGCATAGGAGGGGGGAATAGGAAGTTTTTCGGTATCCACCACATCCTCACACTTTACTGAATACCATTTCATAAACGTTGTGCAAGCAATATTAAAGGTAGCCATTTCAATATACGTCTGATCTGAATACACGTCTGATCTCTCGGGCTTACTGCGGTCGACTGACCACGCAGGGACTCCCAGATAGTAGCATGACTCACGCAGTGGGCGGAGCTTAGAACTTTCACCTACACACACACACACACACACACACACACACACACACACACACACACAAAGGAGAAAGTGAAACGCTATTTGATTTATTGAGATATTCATATATTTACAAATACGATTCGAGATATTCAAGTTATATATATATACATATTTACAAATAGATACGATTATATACAAGACGTGTGAGTTAGAAGCATCATTGGTATCCAAAGGGTACGGTATCATAGGTGCCAGGTAACTGGTAACGTTTCCTATAGGTGTTACGGCACACCATCGTACCCCTAAGTTCCTTCACGCCTCCCAGCTTCTGCGCCCGAAAATTGTGGGTGCCTACAATTAGTTGGTGAGGTTCCAAACATACTAGATCCTTCAACGACTCAAAGTTAACAACCTCCCGATTCGCATGGTTGAGCGTAATACCCTTTGCCTTCACGATATATTTCATTTCATCCCCTACCCTGACCCGTACCCCATAAGTCTTAGGTCCTGTTGAGATAAAAGAGTCGGCGTATGCCGTCCCATACTCATCCTTGATCTCATCAGTGAGCTCGCCGAGGAACTCCCCAATAGCGGGCATGTAATCACCCTCCCTCTCTGTGAATATCACGCTATCTGTATCGGCATACAATACTCTCCGCCCAAGAGAATGCAATAGACCCCAAAGTTTTATACGGGCGTAGGCTGTTGTGAAGCTCGCCACAGGTATGTTTGTAACCCTTGAGGTATCTGTGGCAAATTCAGTGTTGTTGTACTTTATTACGTAAGTATTACCTACATTCACGATCTCCATGACCTCTTTATCGGGGGCATTGGCATAATCCCAGACATCGCTATAACTTTGTGCCAAATGAATGTTCCCTCTGCCGGTATTCTGCGCAAATTTTCCCCATAGACTGTTTAGACACAACTTTGCACTAAAGCGCTTGCCAGGATTCTTTACAATTTGGACACGATCAAGTTGTATACCTTCGCGGTCGCGGTAACGTTGAATATAGGCAGACTTTTCATCTTCGGTATCAACTCCTCGCGGATACCCTGATGCTTCAACCTTATCCTTCAAAAAGGCGTTTATATATGGTGTGAAAAGGTTGGGGAGCTTCTGAAACCTCCACACCTCGTGTATCTTCAGTATTCTATAACCATGGCGTACGGCTAGGGCCAGCTCAGGACTTGTATATACGCCTCTGATCTTACGCTGGTGGGGTATATGGTTACATTCGCCGTTATCCTCTTCCGCGCACTTCACGCACAGGGGAAACATGAGCTTGTCGTCGATAACGACAGGTAAGATCGGCATCCATAAATTGCGTGGGGGGAGTACGTCTACGAAAGAGAGCCCAAAGTAATGATCATTCAAATTTTTTGAAAATTCATTGATGGATGGTAGGCTAGGCCCCACCAGTTTCTCAGGAGCGCCCACGGGGTACGGATGCTCTTCATCACGTATGGGTATAAAGAACAGAAATCGTAGTAATGGAGCTTCACGCCCTCCGTAGGTGGAAGTATAGTCTGAAAGGATTTGTACGTCCTCCAAACAAGCTATCACCACATTTGAGAGGATCCAGCACCATTGAACGCTTGATCGTTTTTATTTCCTCACGGTATACATCGTCTGTCTCCATCCGTGCATCATATTCATGCTCCCACAAGACTTTGTGAGTGAACTGTGATCCTATAAGTTGATCGCGGGTGCGGGTCGATGCAAGACAGTCGGCAGGAGACCTACCGTTGATATCTCCGGTGACTCCGCACTCAGGACGGGGGCATCCATGCCACCAGCAACCGTTAAAGGAGTACACAGTCTTCACACCAGTGACACGGTTTTCACTTAACCCATCAACCCAAAAAACACGTCCATTAATCTTAATGGGTACTTCACCCGTGTTGCGGGCGTGCTTTATGTATACACCTGTTTGTTGCTGCAGGTGTATGAGCCAGTAAATAGCCTTGTGTCCGTAACTGGGGGTTGTTTCGGTGAATAATGGCTAAGGTGTCTTTAGGCATGAAGTTATTCTTGAACACCGTAAAACATAATGATGCGATGGTGGTTGCGACTTGCAGTGGATCGCATTTGAAACGGGCTATGTACATACTTCTAAAGGCCTGGAAACATACTCTAAGCACGCGCACATCATTCACGCAATAACGCTCACATTCATCAGCTATATTATAAGGGTTACTTTCATTAAAACTGTCGTAGTATCGATCAAAGTCTTCACGTTCATCCATGCAGTCAAAAATGTTTGGGGGGTGGTGGGCCTACGTAGTTTAAAGTCTCGCTGGTGAGGAAAGTGTATGGGAAGTATCCTTTGGAAACTTCAGCTGCTACTCCCATCACCTTGGGTAGCTTTGCTAATTTACAAGGTGTGAATAATAAAGTATCTTTAAATTGTACATTGCCTCTTATCTGCATCTGTATTAATTTGTTGCCTCTTTTCAATGGATCACCTGTAAATATCTCAGAGGATTCGTGTTCAAGCAACTCCTTATAAAGGAACTGCGTGTCAAACTTTGCCCCGTTATGGGCGAGAATATACACAGTCATTTTTTTGAACTTGTCGGCTAACTTGACAATATAGGACACAAATAGTTTCACAGGACTATCGCTGACATTCGTTTTAAAAACGTTTGTCCGTTTACCGCATTTGGGGCACTCGTCACATTCGATACCCATACACTCATCACAGATGGTCTGGCTCACAAGTAAATGTGGAATTACCTCTTTGGTTTCAGCGTTCGTATATGTTTCTATATCGTAGTACACAGTTATACAAGGGTTATTTTTAGGCTTAGCATCTTTCATATAACACACATGCTTTACTCCATCCGCCTTATATTCCTCCTGGCATGTAGGACAGTGAATTACGTCGCACTTGTGCTTAAATTTTCCCCAATTATCCATTGTGTGAAACATACCACATTCACAGATTCTCATTTTCCTGCACGTACCAATTGATTTATGGAGATCAAAGCAGCTATTATTGAAAAATGTGCGTCTACACACATCACAGTCTCTCTTCTCAACTACACGGCTTTCACATTTGGTGCTTTTACACTGCTCACATACCATGTGACATTCTTTACAATGTCTCACTATATCATCCGCAAACTCGAGGCACCCCTTACACAAATCATGATGTCTCCCATATTTTCGACTTTTGTCATAACTCGCGTAAAGCCCCTTATATTACGGATGGGGAGATACGTTGTCCCTGACAATCCTAAAATAAGTAGGGGCCTTGTACGATCTCTCACACAGCTTTTAAAAACATACACAGTCCGGCGGCGATCATCCAAACCAAATATAACTATGCGCACATTCATTTCCTGTTCTACCTTTCTCAGCTCTTCAGGACCCATATTACAGTCAAATTCAAGTTCACAGTCTACAGCTAGTTTACGGGCACGCTCAACGATCGTAGGCAGCCAAATTTTTTGAGTCCGTGTATTTTGTACAGTAAACATACGTGCTAAGAGTACTGCTATAAAGCCGCAACCACGATCGACGTTTATATGCCTTCGGTAAATAGTTGGAGAATTGAAGTTAAGAGTGTACGGTATGGCACTATGACCCGCAACACGGAATACACGGTCAATATTTACCGTGAAGTTGTCCATATTGAAGGCTATACTACTTTGGACGGCTTGCATTATACGCCCTAATATATATTCTACATCTTCAGCAGCCAAACGTCTAAACGGTACTATCACCCAATAATCGTCTACATCACCGTCATCTGACCCGAACCCAAAGGACAGACTCGTCCTGACCTCACGCTCGTCGCGATTCTGAAGAGCAAACTCTATAATATGCTGTACTACCCTGCGTATCCCGCGCTCAATTCCATTGCTATACAGGGCTCTAGGGTCGACCCTGACTCTATACCGATTTCTAGTCAAGGCGGGGGTGGGGGCTGCGGATCGCACTAACTCGAACGTAATAACATCCTCAACAGAACGGGGGGCGGAATTAGTGGTATATTAGGCTGCTGCTGATGGGGGCCCTGTTGCGTAGGAGGGTTGGGGATCTATTATTGTAGACTTAACAGAACGGGGGGCGGAATAAGGGGGTATATTAGGTGCTGCTGCTGGGGAGGTTGTTGCGTAAGAGGTTGAGGGTTGGGGGTCTGCTGCAACAGGTACGTATTTCGGTCGCTTTATACCTGATGTGGGGTTCTCATACCTCCGCTTTGGACGTGCAACCTGTATCGCTGGTGAGGGTTCAGGGGAGGAGATCACAACTACACTGTCGTCGAGGTCATCCGTAATGATAGGGTGCTCTACCTCATCGTCGGTTCTGTGGGAGAAGAAATATAAGGATCAGCACTCAAAATTTGTAATATTTTGTAAATGACCCACTTAGGAGTGTGACGTGTTAGAAATGGACTCTGTAGAAAAATTCAGATTCACGAGCCCATCCACATGTATTATATCTGGACCTACAGGATGTGGTAAAACTGTGTTTATGCTTAAAATCATTAAAGAAAAGGGCGAGATGTTCTCGAAATTTGTGCATAAAGTTATATGGTGCTATTCGACGTATCAATCAGTGTTCAACGAGTACCAAGATGATATTTGTTCCACAAAGGTGTATATGACGTTAATTCGCTAAAGGGAACTGAACATACAATCATTGTAATTGACGATCTCATGTTGGAGATGGATAAAACGTTTGCCGAGACATTTACAGTATACTCCCACCATCTTAACATAAGCGTGTTCTTCATCAATCAGAATCTATTTTTCAAAAATAGATACATGCGCGATGTGTCGTTAAATACGCAATATCTAGTCTTATTCGCGCAACGTAGAGATGTATCACAAATTGGGGTATTAGCCAATCAAATGTTCCCGAATCAGCGTAAGGAGTTTTTGGAAGTTTATAAAGAAGCTACAAGCACGCGTTACGGATATTTTTTGCGACCTTCATCCGCGAAACACGTTTAGAGTGCTTCTGCGAACGAATATTTCCAAACGAGCCTGAAACGGTGTATATTCCAGAATGACAAAGAGACTAAAGAAATACCATGAATTAATAAAAATCTATCATCGACTGCCCCGGGCAATGCAGCAGATGTTTATTAAAAATATCGACGCCGACTTTTTAAAATGCATATGTGAAATCTGTCTTAATCGTTAACGTTATAAATTGCAATGTATCAATGAAAACCCATCAGAAGGCTCGCCTACGCCGCTACAAGAACATAATACGTACACTCGCTCGTAAAAGTCAAACTGTAGCGAAGAAAAAACGAGTTATTGTGCAAACAGGAGGGTCATTTCTCCCCATCTTATTTTCAGTTTTGGGCCCTTTACTGACTAGATTAATATAATGAAGAAAGTGGTAGTGATTCCCCACGAGGTGTACGCTTCACTGCAAAGAGACACGGATCTAGATCCCCGTAAAAGCAGACTTAAAAGAATGGAAAGCGAATTGTTAGCCCTATTAAACAGTGAAAAAACACCTGATGAGAAAAGAATCTTATACCAAGAAGCTCTGCAGAAATTTCTTCACGAGTACGAAAATTATAAGAGCCCTACGGAGATTCCTGTGGTTATTAGGCACAGCACGGGGGACGATGGCGACATAGGACCTGTACCCGACGATACAGCTGATCAACCAAAAAGATTAGCCACACAACATATCGAACATGTATTAAAAATACCCTCCCACTTACATTGAGGAGTAAAGGCTTAAGTCTTTATAATCTATTGAATGAGGATCCCGCCATACAATGGACCGATACAGGGGAGATCATTGTGGAAGGATCAAAGGTACAGGGATCGAATATCGTAGACATTGTCCATGATCTGGTGAGAAAGTGGGATAGGCCATCACCATCAGGATGGAAGCATATTAAAGCAAGACTACAACAAATAAATGTCCCTAAAACGTTGATAGGAAATCTGAACAGGTTAAAAGACTTGGAACACGCAACGTCTGTGCACAATTGAAGACGCCGTCACCCCCTGCGGTAACACCTTTGAAGAGGAGCAAGAAGAGGTTAAACCAACCCTACCCACTGCCTCTAAAATACGCAAATGGCTAACGTATTAACTAAACGTTATTATGACATTTCTACCCCATCCTCTTACGGCGGCGTAGATAGACTGCACGTTTACGGAGTAGGAAAAAAAGATGTTGAAAGATTTTTGAGGGAGCAGGACGCTTATACGCTTCATAAGCCTGTGAGAAAAAGGTTTAAAACAGCCAAGACAACGGCTTCCTCGATTGATTCTATTTGGCAAGCAGATTTAACAGACATGCAAAGATATTCTGTGTATAACGATGGTTACCGCTACATTCTATTCATAATAGACGTATTCTCTAGATATCTGTGGCTAGTTCCTCTGAAAAATAAATCACCTGAAACAGTTGCTAAAGCCACCAAAACGCTAATGTTAAAAGAAAACAGGGTTCCTGGCTATTTTTGTACGGATATGGGGAAGGAGTTTATAGGCCGTGCTTTTCAGAATATGTTGACAGAGTTTAATATCAGCTATTACACAACCAATTCTATACATAAGGCTTCTTTAGCTGAAAGAGTTCAGCGCACCATAAAGGAACGCATGCACCGTTATTTTACACATAAAAACACATACAGATTTCTAGACATTCTGGAACCATTGGCATCATCCTACAACCGCTCACACCATCGCACGATTGGGGCAACACCTAACGAAGTTTTAGAAAGAGGTACGCTCCCGAGAAGAGATGGACCACCACCACCACCACCACCACACTCTGTGCGCTTCAAAACCAATGATTATGTAAGGCTGTCGCGTTCGGGGAATAAATTCGCAAAGGGTTTTGAGCAAGGATGGACACGCGAGATTTTTAAAGTTAGGGCTGTGAGACCTAAAGGTGTGATAATGATGTATTACATTGAAGATTTGAATGGGGAAGAAATCTCAGGAGGCTTTTACCGCGAGGAATTGCAGAAAGTTGCGTTTAATTTAGAAAAAAATGTGTTTAAAATTGAGAAAATTTTAGGAAGCAAAGGTTCAGGAAGGAGAAAAATGTACCTGGTGAAATGGCTAGGGTACCCAGAAAGCTTCAACACCTATATAAAAGCTGATGCAATAATGAAGCTTAAATAGTATGCAACATGGCTCCTAACCATTTCTACGTCACACTCCCGTCCTCCTCGTCCCTGTCTGTACACCCTAACAACACGCTAGCCAACTTTGTAACAGAACTCCATGGGCACATTGAATTGGGTCGTGATTCGTATGAGGTGGGGATATGCGAAATTCAGCTGGACACCGTCTTTTTAAATATTGAACATGAAGAAACCGTTTTTACGATTCTTAGAGACATTGACGAGTGTGAAAAAGCTGGGGTAGCTATGGATGAAACTATGCGCATCGCTTGGACTAAGATTGCACGGTATTACAGTACAGAAGTAAGACTAGGGCCGGGTCAATATGGTTCGGCCGAGGATGTTGTGAGAGGCTTAAACGTAAGTTTAAGAAACTCAAACCTTACGAATGATTTAGTATATGAAATCGTAAACAACCCTGCACATACCCTTCCATCGCTAGATAGAGACTAACGATGTCTTAAAGAAACATAGAAAGTTCAAAATTCTAACCAACGGCCGATATAGCGCAGCCTTCCAAAGAGACACATTTCACGAGACACAGTATAACTTGTCCAGATTAATGTATCAATTGAAGATGGAGAAATTGGCTGAAAGGTCCCCAGACATGTGCTATATTTACAGTAATATAGTGGAGCACCAGTTTGTTGGGGATACCCAGGCACGCCTGCTGCGCATTGCTCACATCCCCAACCATAGAGGAAGGAGTTTGAGTATTACATATGACAGACCCCATTATGTGAATGTCGCAACTAATTTAATAACCAATATCACAATATATATAAGAACGATTGAGGGCGAAAACTTCCCATTCGGTAACGGGAGCTTAACAGTGAAGCTACACTTTCGACGCACTGAGTTATAATGGATAGAAAGCCTTTCACCGTCTATCGAGGGATGCGATACCAGCGCGGTAGTGGACTTGGATCCATTTTTTCATCCATACTACGTACGGCTGTTCCTTTGCTGAAGAGGGGTGCCAGATACCTTGGAAGGAAAGCGCTACAATCAGGCCTTAACACTGCAGAAGACATATTGGCCGGGGCTAAACCTAAAGAAGCCCTAAAAAAACATTTAAAGCGTACACGGAACGAAATCATCAAAGATGCAAAGAGAAAAATGCGTGGTGGCGGGAAGAAGAGGGCCCCCGGAAGAAGAAGAAGGGGTCACGTGGTATTAAACGTAAAAGGCTATCAAAAAAGAAATGCTGTAAGCGAATGAAACCTATGGTTGACCACTTTTTTGACTGATATAAGCTAAGGATATTGATCTCATGAATCATAGTTTGTTTACCACTTGTCGAGAGAGGAGTCACTATTTCGCCATGGCACGCTTCATCCACCCATGTAGTTCACAATGCTGTAAGTCGGAGCTGTCCTTTTTTGAGCTCCCGCCAACCCAAGTTTCTATTGAGCACAGTGACTTTATTACAATTAACCCTTTAAACACAATTAGTTCCCCGAGTGCACCTATAGAATTCGTGATACCCAGCTCAGGTCCTTACTTTTTTGATCCAAGCTGTGTGCACATGTACGCTAAGCTACGTATAGCCCATTCTGATGGAACGGCCTGCGATGACAAATATGCTGTATACCCTGAAACAAACTTTCTGCACGCCATATTCAACCAGTGTGACGTATATTTAAATCAGACCAACATATCGGCAGGCACGGGGTACTATCATCTACGAGCCTATTTGGAAAATGTCCTCAACTTTTCCAAAGAAGCGAAGGCTACCTTTTTAAGTGCGGAGGGATATTATCAAACTAAAGATGAAAATAGTATAAAGGACAAATTTAAAAATTCTAAAAAGAAAATATACGAGTGTTTTGGACGGTTGCACACAGATTTCACTTTCCAGGAGAAGTTGCTTGTGAACGGGGTGGATATGAAAATAAAGCTCACCCGCACGAGTCCTGAGATCTGCTTAAATCTGGATGCGAATCAAGAAGAGGGTGCAAAGTCCGTTGTGGTTCACATTATGGACACATACCTCCGCGTACGGCGAGTGAAATTAAGTTCACCAAAACAACTAGAAATTGAGAAAAATTTACTAAACGCTACAGTGAAATATCCTATTAACAGAGTGCAGATCAAACTATATACGGTTCCTGCAGGGTTGGCATCGAAGCAGATAGAAAACATTGCCCTGGGAAATCTTCCTAAAAGGATATTAATCGGCATGCAGGACCACGCTTCGGTGAATGGAAAATATAAAAAGAGTGCCTTTAAATTCGAGAATTTCGGACTTAAAAATATAACTCTATACGTTAATGGCACTGCTTTGGGTGGAACAATGGGTACGGACTATTCATCAGACGCTGTGTTACCTCTTTGTGCCAGAGCCTATAGTAATCTGACCCATATTGCAGGTGATTGTGATGAGCTTGGTAATGGGGTAACGCAGGAAGAATTCATTGATCAATTTAACCTTTATCCGTTTGACATTACACCTGACTTATCTGCTAGCGTAAATACCCATTTAACACCACAGCAGAGCGGTAACATCTCAGTGCGGCTGGAATTCGCCAAGCCTATAGACGCTCCTATTAGTGTACTAGTATATCTCGAATCGCAAGCCCTAATAGAAGTAGATAGATTTAGAAGCGTTATCACTGACTTTTAAAATGGATGCTAATACACTTCAGAAAGTAATGGAGCGAGTCACACGTTCCAAATTTATCGGCGTGTTTGCGAAGAATGAAACATTGAGTTTGCCAAGTACGCGAGAATGCGGTAGTCTTATTGTGAACACAGACATCATCGGTAATGAAGGGATTCACTGGATCGCTGTCTATTTTAAAAATAGACAGCGCCTGTACTATTTTGATTCACTCGGTACTCAACCCTGGAGTGACCCTATTATTGTAAAATTTCTCGCTCAGTTACATATTCCCGAAGTTGTATGGAACCCATTTCGTATGCAGGGATATTTTACTAATGTTTGCGGAATGTACTGTGTCTCATTTCTCATGCATATGTCAAATGATAAAGAATTTATAAATTTTTTAAATTTATTTGACCCGTGTCACACTCACCGAAACGATGAAATGGTATGCAGACAGATAAAAAACCGTTTTCCAATTGTACGTACTCGTTGTATATTATAATGTTTTTGTTCGTATATTTGTATATTCGTTTATTGTACTGATTTCTTTCATTTAATAAATTTATGAAAATATATTGCGTCTTCTTATCCCAAAAAGATCGAAAAACACTTACATTATTTGACATTGTTGACTGATTAGTATATCATCCGTATTCCCTTCAAAAGATTGTATAACTCGTGTCAAATCCTCATCGGACCTTAAAGGAAAACATATACAGAGTATACAGACAGACAGATCCCCATTATGTGAAGATATCTTTGGTTCGAGGAGTGAACGCCATAAAAATTTCGATTTTAGCATAATGGGGAAATAACATTGATTGACATTTTTGACTAGTATCTATTTGACGAAATACTACAACTCTCCGTATATATATAAAATCGAATTATGGACACTTACATTTCTATGGTAGTCCCTTGCGTCGGATTGTAAGGAGCGTCACTGCAAATATCTTCTACGGTTTGCGTCGAAAATAGTTCGCCACAATCAGCCGCATTGAAAAGACTAATTGTGGTTAATGCTGCAGTATCACGTTCTTCATACAAGTCTGGGGAGACGTACAGGTCCATGGTGGAGGATGTGTGACACTGCTGACTGATCAGTATATCATCCGTATTCCCTTCAAAAGATTGTATAACTCGTGTCAAATCCTCATCGGACCTTAAAGGAAAACTATACAGAGTATACGACAGAGAGATCCCCATTATGTGAAGATATCTTTGGTTCGAGGAGTGAACGCCATAAAAATTTCGATTTTAGCATAATGGGGAAATAACATGATTGACATTTTGACTAGTATCTATTTGACGAAATACTACAACTCTCCGTATATATATAAAAGAATTATGGACACTTACATTTCTATGGTAGTCCCTTGCGTCGGATTGTAAGGAGCGTCACTGCAAATATCTTCTACGGTTTGCGTCGAAAATAGTTCGCCACAATCAGCCGCATTGAAAAGACTAATTGTGGTTAATGCTGCAGTATCACGTTCTTCATACAAGTCTGGGGAGACGTACAGGTCCATGGTTGATTATTCACTGATGCGAAAATAGCTACTGTTACTCCCAACTGAAAATATCCCCTTTTATATGCACATTCGCCAAGCTCCGCCCAAAAGACCAGATGTCCGTCGTGATTGGCTGCCGATGTAGCTGGGTGGAGCTATGACGTGTACCAATCCGCTATAACGATACCGGACGAGTAACATATATATAAAATCGAATTATAGGCACTTACATTTCTATGGTAGTCCCTTATATTATATTTTTTACTTACAAATTATTAGTATTGTTTGTTAACATAATTGTTAACTTATTTTATAATAAAGAAATTATATCCTAATTATATTTTAAAAAGAACATTCGGTTTCAACGTTAAGCTGTGGTCTAAGGCGGCGTGGCATGAATAAATACTAAAATAAAATTAAATGTTAAAAATCTTTATTCATACGTTATTAAAAGTTAAAAATCTTTATTAATAAAACAGGATAGAAGCATATGAAAGTCAAGGTAAACTATAGTTGCAAATTATATTTAGGTTATACGATGTTTTTCGGGCATACTACTGCCTCGGGTTAAATGATCCTGTTATTTTAAATCACGTATTTGAAAGAGTTAATCATTATTGCTACATAGAAAAAATCGTGCATTACGATGTTTTTCGGGTATACTACTGCCTCGGGTCAAATGGTCCTGTTATTTTAAATCACGTATTTGAAAGAGTTAATTATTATTGCTACATAGAAAAAATCGTACATTACGATGTTTTTCGGGTATACTACTGCCTCGGGTAAAATGGTCCTGTTATTTTAAATCACGTATTTGAAAGAGTTAATTATTATTGCTACATAGAAAAAATCGTGCATTACGATGTTTTTCGGATATACTACTGCCTCGGGTCAAATGGTCCTGTTATTTTAAATCACGTATTTGAAAGAGTTAATTATTATTGCTACATAGAAAAAATCGTGCATTACGATGTTTTTCGGATATACTACTGCCTCGGGTCAAATGGTCCTGTTATTTTAAATCACGTATTTGAAAGAGTTAATTATTATTGCTACATAGAAAAAATCGTGCATTACGATGTTTTTCGGGTATACTACTGCCTCGGGTAAAATGGTCCTGTTATTTTAAATCACGTATTTAACGACACATCGCGCTCATTTCTATTGCTATATATGGCTCTAGGATCGGCCCTGACGAGATGTATTTCGTAGGTTAGGTTAGGTCTCTTACATATAAAAGTCCATGTGGTACAGTAAGCAACGAACCCCATCGACGAGATGTATTTCTGAACCCATGTTAAACTGGAGGTCTAATTTACGAGCGAGTGCACGTTCTTGCACCGCCGTAGGCGAGAAAGAGTTAATTAGTATTGCTACATAGAAAATCGTGCATTATGATGTTTTTTTCGATTATTATTTATTGAACAAAACTCTCGCTCTCTTTCTATATATATATATATATATATATATATATAGAAAGAGTGGTCTGGAAGGAAGTTTACCAATGATTAAATTCTCTTTGCGAGTGACCCGTTGCCCGCGTCGGGCTAACCTTTGGTTAGCTTCCGCCCGAATTGTTCATTCTGACGAAGGTCAAGCTTTTCACTCCACCTTAGACCTACAGTTTAACGTGGATTCCGAACCACGACCCATCAGCAGCCCAGCGTCTTGACCACTAGGCCTCCTAGGGTACCCATTTATCTACCAACCACTTTCTTTTATTATGTGGAAGGATGAACAGCTGGGCTTTGCTGCGCGCCGGCTGCCGTCGGGTCTCGAACCCTGGGCCGATGGATTCGTAGTCCGCGACGCTAACCACTACACCACCGAGGCGGTATTTGTCATTACTTACTCGGACTATAGTGGATTTAATTATCCCAGAAGAGTTCCTTGTTCCATGCACGGTCTGTGTGTAGCATATATATATATTATATATATTGTGTGTACGTTTTTCCCTTGACCTTCGTCAGAATGAACAATTCTGGCGGAAGCTAACCAAAGGTTATCCAAAGGGTATATATATATATAAATATATATATATATATATATATTATTAGTATTATTTCTACAATGAAACGGGGTCGGGCCGAAGAACGGGTGAGAGATCTCCCCCCCCAATATATATATATATATATATATATATATATATATATATATATATATATCATTATATTTCTATATGACACCATACAAATTACGCGTAAATATTTTCATTGTAGAAGTAATAAGAATGATAAAATTAATATCTGAAGTCAGTGGTGATTTCTGCTCGAATAGCTTGTAGAAGGATAATCCCTCGGCCCGAAAAAGGTCCCTAGAGACCTTTTTCGTTCGAATCGTGTCCCTAGAGACACGATTCGAACTGATTTAGCTTCTGCCTTTCATCGTGTGTGTGTGTGTGTGTGTGTGTGTGTGTGTGTGTGTGTGCATGAGTTGTTTATTATATATATATATATATATATATATATATATATATATATATATTGTGTGTACGTTTTTCCCACTGTTATTCATGACTTAAATATTTATAATAAACATCAAGTGTCTAAAAAAGTTATTTAATAAGCAGAATTTAATTGGATTCATTGTAGAAGTAATTATAATGGCAATATTAATATTTGGAACATTGAGTACTTATCGAGCTGTCTTTAAGAAAGGTCTCTCGCAAGCAGATTTTCTCCGAAACCAACCTCGCTATAGTGGACTGTGTCTTGGGGAAATCCAACTTTCTTCGTTTCTTTTAATTTCGTTTTTTCATTTTTTCTTCGCAGGGAATGAGGCTATATGTTTCATAAGTTTTCATCTCGTTTGGTGGAATTGTATCGTAAATTATCGTATTTCGAATTGTATCGTAAATGATCATTTCGTTTCGTTATTCGTGAGGGCTGAATTATGGATAACTATGTTATTTGTTTCGTTCATCTTCAAGTTTAATGAAGCTGGGTAACTTTGTTAATTCTATTATTGCGTAAATTTTTCTAATGTGTTACTGAATAACTATAAATATATATTGTGGTATTTTATATATATATATATATATATATATATATATATATATATATATATATATATCAGAAGATATTTAAAAGACTGATACAATTATAGTAAACTTATGTCGAAATAGTTTCCCATAAAATTAATTGTTTTCTATTATGGCGTTTTCGAAGGTAAACTATGTTATTTGTTTCTTTAAGTTCAATGGAGTTAATGTTAAATTTGCTTCTAAACTAAAATTAAATGTTATAAAATAAATAATATATATATATATATAGCATAATAATATATATCTAGCAATCCGATCATTGCAAAAAAAAACTGGAAAGGTATGCAATTAATAAAGGTGTATTTAAACAGAATTTAATTGGAATAACTATCGTCATATATGTGTTACACGATTAATGGGACACATGGCGCTATCTGGAATACCTTGCGCTATCTGGCAACTCAGCCAGAATAGAGGATTATAAAAGATCGCGAAGCTGGTGAAGAACCATTCCCCCCTCGGCTCCGGCCGAGTAAGGAGCTCTGCTCCTTCTATTTCAGGCCCTTTGGTAAACCCCATAGTGGCCTCTTAGGTTAGGGAAACGAAAATAAATTGGGGGAGAACTCCACTCTGTCCTTCAGGTGTCTCTCTCCCTCCTTCAGCTCTCTCTCTCCTGCATGTATCTTCCTCCTTCAGGCGTCTCTCTCTCTCTCCTGCATGTTTGCCTCCAGCATGTGTACTGCATGTGTACATCCAGCATGTGTACTCCTGCGTATGTGTGTACCTCCAGCATCTGTACCTACTGCATGTGTACTCCTGCATGTATGTGTGTACCTCCAGCATGTGTACTCCTGCATGTGTACCTATCCTCTCTCCTTCATGCGTCTCTCCCTCCTACAGGCATCTCTCTCTTCTTCAGGCGTCTCTCCCTCCTACAGGCATTTCTCTCTCTTCTTCAGCTCTCTCTCCTTCAGCTGTCTCTCTCTCTCTCCTTCAGGCGTCTCTCCCCCCTTGGCTCAGCCAACTGGCTGATTCTGGCTGATTAGGAGCCTATAAAACAACGCCAGCCCGGCTGGAAGTCTTAGTGTGCACTTGGCTCCTGCCAGGTGAGCACCTCTCCTCCTTTCTCTCCTCCTCCTCCTTTCTCTTGGGGGATAACGCCGCCTCCAAGTTTTCCCCCCACCCCCCTTTCCCCCACCCCCCTTTGCAACAACCCCCTTGCAACAACCACACTTTGCAACAACCACCCCTTTGCAACAACCCCCACCCCCCCTTTGCAACATTACATAATAACCTGCAACATTCCTGCACTCTCCCCTTTTGCGGCTATACTACTAGCATGAACAGTTGTAATTGAATTTCTCTGCAAGTCGTTGAATCATTTCTTTCTGCTTCTCGTTTATCTTTCCGTTTATGTGCTCCAGATTTCCGTTTCATGTGTTCCATTTCCTTACCTGAAATATAAAGAAAAATAAATAAAATTAATAAAGTAATCTGATTTACTAATTGCATTTAATATAATCAAGATCAACAAATTTCAAAACAAATAACAATGCTTGAATTATACTATAATGAATGAATATATGTATTCTGTAACTGTATTGTAATGTAATTGTAATGTAATGTATTGTAATCTTTTCTCAATACTATTACATGTATTTTCTAATTTATTTTTATATCTATCTTTATATATAGCAGCTTTATATAAAATATATACATAACTTTATATATCTTTTATATATGGACATAGAAATGGGTAAAATATAATTATACATATATAACAGCAATAACAAAAATAAGGGACTTATTTTGATAAATTGGAATTGAGTTTAATGAAGCATGTAGGCAACTATTAAATAAACTAATGAAGTTAAAAATGTCGCAGTGACAGGCAGGTTGTCAAAACTGTATTTTAGGCACGTAAATTTATTAATTTTTGCTACTTTCTAAAAGTTTAAAACCTGCAATAATTTTAACAAATTAAAGAAGTTATTAATACATTTGTCTTTTTATATACTATTAATAAATACAAAATAAAAAAATAAAAAAAATATTAATAAATACAAAATAAAAAAAATACAAACAAATAATTACAAAAATCTAAATAAATTATATCTATTTCATGTAATAGAAATACTGTCAACACCCTCAATTAAGATTCTAGGATATATCTCATCAGGCCCAACTGACTTATGTTTATTTAAACTTTATATACGAGTATAATAGATTGGCTGCCAATTTTTTTTACCTCAGGTCTAGGGGGCCAACTTCCCTTTTTTCTAGCGGGGGCCCATCTGCCACATGGCAGACTGACAGCCTAGCCAGTCCGCCACTGGCTAGAATGAAGGGTTTGGAATAGTTTGGGAACTGGAGGATGGGCTCTGCGAGCAGTTTGTCCCGAAGGGTCTCGAAAGCGACGTGTTGAGTTTTTGTCCATTCGAACCCCACATTCTTTTTGAATAGATTGGTGAGGGGAGTAACGATTTTGGAGAAATCAGGAATAATGTTCCTGTAGAACCCACAGAATCCAATGAAAGATCTTACTTCATCCGTGTTACGGGGAACAGGGCGGTTCTTCAAGGTTCGAATTTTAGCGGGGTCAGGACGGATTCCATCCGGAGAAAGCAAGTACCCCAAATATACAAGTGAAGTCTGGAAGAAGCTACATTTCGAGAGCTTGAACTTCAGATTGGCCTTCCGAAGTCGATCGAAAACGTTTTGGAGACGCCGAAAATGATCTTCCTTTGTCTCGCTGAAGACTATCAGGTCATCGAGGTAAACAAGGACTTCTAACCCGGGAATTCCCGTTAAAACGATGTCCATCAGTCTCGAAAAACACGCAAGCCTGTTCTTGCACCCAAACGGCAAAACTTTCCATTCGTAGTGGCCGCGAGTTGTCGAAAAAGCTGTGTAGGGCTGGGATTCTGGGCTAACCTCCAGTTGCCAGTAACCTGGGGCGAGGCCCAAGGTAGTGAAGTATTTAGATCCTCCACCATTTTGGATCGCGTCTTGCATGTTGGGCATAGAGAATCGATCAGGAATAGTTATCGCGTTTAATCGACGATAGTCTATACATGGACGGAAGGTGTTATCCTTTTTGGTGGCCAAAATCATAGGAGCAGACCAAGGGCTTGTTGAGGGTCTTATTAGGTCTTGCTCAAGCATCTCCTGCACATGCTGTTCAACGATGGCTTGTTGCGAATGAGGGATGCGATACGGCGGAACGTATACCGGCCGAGTATGAGGTTCTAATTTAATGTGGAAAGGAACTAATTTGGTTCGTCCTAAGGGATCACCCTTGAGCGCAATCACGTCCTGATTAGCGACTAAAAATCCAAAAAGCTGATGGTACAGTTTAGAGTTTCGAAGCAAGGGGGAATCTGGAGAATTTTGTTCGATCCGCTGGTCTACGATTTCCCGATATTCCGCGTGGAGCTCGTCCTTAGGCAGCTCAGCTGAATCAAAAATTTTGCGAATATCTATCTGGACGTGGTCGGGGTCGAGAATTTCCTCATACGCCAGTAAGGCTTCTCCAATCCGTTGGCCGGTTTCCAACCTGATCGGTTTCATTCTTCGGTTGATCCAAAGTGCCAGAAGCTCAGAATTTCGGCAAGTTCCCAGCGTTTGTGCCACAAGCAAGTTTGCTCGTGGACAGGTTTTTTCGGTGACTAGATTGGTTCCGTCCGGAAGAGGGTTTCCTTGCCGGGACGTGAACCAAGCGGCAAAACAAACTCTCTCAAACGGTTGAATAACGACTGGATCTCTAGACGACAAAAGGAATCGCTCCTGGTCGGAGAGATTCGCGCCGTCGGAGATCTCGGAAAAAGTGTCAAAAACGGAGTCTGAGTCAGAGAAGGCACAAACATCATGACTATACTCGGTAGGATGGTCTTCCGTATCTCGTACGAAATCCGATCCAAGCTCGACGGCCATGGTGGAAAAAAATGTTTCCACAACCCGTTTAGGCTAATTGCTTACTGTTTATTATTTTCCAGGGTACCCTAGCTGTTTAAGCGTTCTCTCTCTCTCTCTCTCTCTCTCTCGCAGCACAAATGCCAGCGGTCCTATTTTTTAAAATAAACAGATATTCAATGATACCCTTCTCCACCACTAACAACCGTATTTAGAATAAGTGCGCCGCAGTGTCTCATTGAAAGTGCAAAGTTATTCGTCATTTTCTCTTAAAGGGGATTCAAATTTCTACTTTTACGTATTAATTATATCATAATCTAGAGGCCTACAGACTTTCTTCAGAAAAATGTATGAACTGGCCAAAAATCGGCCCTTTTTCCTTAAAGGACCGATGCGGAAATCGATCGTATTATAGAAACTTTTCGTAATAGTTTTGAAGAAACTCAAATCGTGAACGAGGATTTGAACACCGAGGTACAAGTTTTACTGCACACTCAGCCCAGCGATTGTTGTATCATCAACGAAGTGATGTGAATTTTTTATTTTCTTTGTGTGTGTCGGGCAAGAACAAGCCATGTATCTTCAACATTTTATTAAATGATAGAGCCATGAGGAATGTTTTATAAAATAGTACATAATAGCGTTTACTGTATATAACACAATTTTACGTAATATGTCCTTCAATGTTTCTCACACATATATGAGTGACATTGGTATCAATTTTTTTTATACATTATATATTTATATCCAACTTAAATTAGTTACAGAATTACTATCCATTACATTTTAAATAAGCTACAGAGCATAGGACTCGTCCTTAAACGCTACACAAACTAATATTGTTGGAGACATTTTATATTTTACACAATATTGTTGCAATTACTTAAGTTACAATTACATAGGCATTTGTAAATTCGTTCGCACTGGCTATATACAAGAGAAATGAAAGGCAGTACATCTTGCAAGTATTGCTATAGTACCCCTGTAATTGGTAAGGGTTCCAGACAATTTGAAGAATGTGCAATTGCTCGAGAAATTTTACAATAATAGCGTCATTCCAAGGATGGACCCCAATGAGTTAAAATAGTACATTCGCTCCTTATTTTTAAAATAAACGGCTCGCCAATGAATCCCTTCACCTCCGCTAACATCCTTCTTTAGAATAAGTGCGCCGCAGTGTCTCGTGGCTGGAAGCCTCAGCGTTTCATTCCTCGCAAACACCGATAAATTTCGAGCGTGTGATTCAGTCACTATTCATTACACTCTGGAGTGTATTCGCGTCCATTTTTAAAAGTCTGTGACTATGCCTCTAAACCTATCGATCTCTATTAGGGCTTGTGATTGGAGGTACACTAGTACACGAATACCAATCTGACTGAGATGTTTCCACTCTGTTGTGGACTTAAGTCCACAACAGAGTAGTGCTCAAGCTCCTTCCTCTATGATTGGGAATGTGAGCGATACGCAGCAGGCGCGCCTAGGTATCCCCAACAAACTGATGTCCCACGATATTGCTGTAAATATAGCACATGTCTGGGGCAGGGTAGCCATCGTTCAATTTTTCCAATTTCAGCGATACATTAGACTGCACGTCATGTTGTGTTTCGTGAAAGGTTTCTCTTTGGAGAGCTGCTCCATATCGGCGCTCGGTTATAATTTTGAACAGTCCTTTGTCTTTAATACTTCTGTTAGCCTCTGATTTTAGGGTCAGAGTATGTGCAGGATATCTTTGTTTACGATTTCGTATACTAAATCATCCATAAGCTTTGATCTTTTCAAACTACCATTTAAGTCTGTCACAACATCCTCGGTTGCGCCATAATGACCCTGGCCTAGTGTTACTACTGTAGTGTAATACTGTAATAATACTCCCCACTCCGGACGGGTAAAGGTTAACCTGTCCGATGAATTCCTTCTGGGTTCCCGATTCCTAATTCGTTGCAAATACCGTCAATATGTGCAAGATTACTATAAGCTCTCGAGCAAAGCGAGAACACGGCTTCTATTGAATAATACGTGTCTGATGTCTCCCCCTAAGACAACTCCATTGACGTATAGGGTTATATTTTTAAGGCCGAAATTTTCGAAATTAAAGGCGTTCTTTTTATATTTTCCATTCACAGAAACGTGTTCCTGCTTCCAATTAATAACCGTTTAGGTAGAGATCCAAGGGCGACGTTTTCTATCTGCTTCGATGCCAGCCCTGATGGCACCGTGTATAGTTTGATCTGTGCTCTGTTAATTGGGTATTTTACTGTAGCGTGTAGTAATTTTTTTCAATTTCTAGTTGTTTAGCAGAGCTTAATTTCACTCGGCACGCGCGAAGATATATTTCCATAACATGAATCACCACGGGCTTTGCGCTTTCTTCTTGGTCAGCCCCCAGATTTAAACAAATCTCAGGATTCGTACGAGTGAGCTTTATTTTCATATCGACCCCATTCACAAGCAGCTTCTCCTGGAATGTGAAGTCTGTATGCAGGCGTCCGAAGCATTCATATATTTTCTTTATAGAGTTTATAAACTTGTCCTTTATACTGCTTTCATCTTTAGCTTGATAATAGCCCTCGGCAGTTAAAAAGATGTCCTTCGCTTCTTTTGAAAAGTTGAGGATATTTTCCAGATAGGTTCGTAAGTGATAGTAACCCGTTCCTGCCGAGATGTTGACCTGATTTAAATACACGTCACACTGACTGAATATGGAGTGTAGAAAGTTTGTTTATGGAAATACAACGTATTTGTCTTCGCAGTCCGTTCCATCTGAATGTGCTATTCGTAGTTTAGCGTAAATGTGCACAGAGTTTGAATAAAAAAGTAAGGGCCTGAGCTAGGGATCACGAACTCTATAGGAGCACTCGGTGAGCTAATGGTGTTTAGCAGATTAATTGTAATAAAGTCACTGTGCTTAATGGAAACCTGAGTTGGGGGCATGTCAAAGAGGGACAGCTCCGATTTACAACATGTGAACTACACGGATGGATGAAACGCGCCATGGCGAGCCAGAAATAGTGGCACCTCTCTCGACAAGTAGTAAACAGCCTATGATTCATGAGAGCAATGTCCTTAGCTTATATCACTTAAAAAAAATGATCAACCATAGGTTTCAATCGCTTAGAACACTTCTTCTTTTAACGCCACATGCTGTTAACCCCTTCTTTTTCCTTCTGGACAGGCCTCTTCTTCTTCCCACCAACACGCATTTTTCTCTTTGCAGCTTTGATGATTTCGTCCCGTGTACGCTTTAAATGCTTTTTCAGAGCTTCTTTAGGCTTAGTCCCCGCCATTATGTCTTCTACCGTGTTAAGACCTGATTGTAACGCTTCCGGCCGAGATATCTGGCACCACTCTTCAGCAAGGGGACAGCCGTACGAAGTATGGGTCAAAAAATGGATCCAGTCCCACTCCCGCGCTGGTATCTCACCCCTGTGAGGGGCCAATTGCAAGGTAGCATAAAACAACACCCTCCCTCGTATAAAGCTTATTTTATTTCACTCAAAATAGGATATAAATTGAACAGAAATATACAGATCTACGACTACAAGTTTTGTTCCAAAAACCAAATTTTTAATTTAAAGAAAATGCTTGTAATTATTAAATATCAAAAAAAGCACTTATACAGAGGGATTTTTTATTTTCGTGTAACTCTAGAAATAGCACTAAATTCAAATTCCGAAATCTAAGAATAAGTGTACAGAAGTAATTTACTAACAAGAATTTGGGAAATTTACTCTCAAAAGTTCTGCGCGAGTTCCGCAGAGTTTTCCAGGAAAAAAGTCCGTCAATTAACTCAAATAAATTTTCACAAAGGCTTTAAATGGTCATGCACTAACTTCACCGGTTTTCTCGGGAGACAAGATCACCACAAGATATTTACTCTCCCCTGAGGAAACATAATATTTCGCAAACTTACAAGTTTAACATTTTATGTGACCAATAATTAAATTAAAGAAATTTCACAAAATTCTTTTTCTGTCAGCTAACATTAACGCACTTACAACAACGTTCGCGTAAAACAAAGGCAATTCAGATTTTCGTACAGGGTGAAACAGTTTTTAACTCAACTTAGAAATTTTCAATCGTGTCATAGAGTTTAAAGATTTAGTTTTACAAGCCACTTTAACTTTTGAGGACGGAACTACAACTAACTTAGAACTTCAAGTTACACTTTAAAATTACAAGGACTCCGCCTTACAGTACTCTGAATGACCTATCAAAAACATTTTCATTACATGACGTCATACCTACGAAAGCTTTCATCCATACATAAGGGAAGAAGGAATTTCCCTTTTTCCTCACTGGGTGTTACAAGAATCATTATCCTTTGATTGGATATTGACATTTCTTTCGAAGGAAAGCTCCTCCTTTTCCTTAAAAATCAACTTAAAATAAAGTCCTTTCTTCGAAGCCATTTGTTTCTCAAATTTATTACCAACTTTATGGTCCAATTTAACAAGTGGGTTCGAAGTCAGTTTCCAAAAGTTTAACCACGAAACGAAGAGAAAACAAACCACCTTACATTAGAATCAGGTCAGTTTGTCTTCCCTTCCTACGAACCGAGAGGCGCCGTTCGAGACCCTACCATAAATCTTTACCGCAAGGCTGACCTGGGTGATACAGTTACCGTGAGAAGACAAAAATTGAAATCGAACGAATTTTAACCAATTTTAAATGTTTTTATTTTTTAACACTGTAGCAAGAAACCCATTGATATTCTTCAATAACAATAATCTAAACTACTTTGTTTTAGAGATTTAAACAACAAAATCTTAAAACTAAAATTTTTGTTCCTATTTTAGTAAGAGATTTAGGCACACAAATTTGCCGTCACAACAGTCATTCACCTAACTTTATATAAAGCTTTTCATTACCTCGCGCGTTATTAATATTGAAGTAATTAATCAACTGCACAATTCATTTCAACTGAACTTGTATTCAAACAACTGCAACTTTTATTTTGTCTCATTCATAAATGACTTATTTTTGTGTAATAAAGGAAGAAAACTCACTCTATTAATTTCCTTTAATTAATAACATTATTTGGTCCGAAAAGACCTGGTGACCTCACCTTCAAGCAATCAATAATCATTAACATTCAACAACTTAACAATTAAAACTATTATTATTATTATTATTATTATTATTCTTAGTATTATATTGCCAACGAGGTTATATATATATATATATATACACACAACCTTGATTAACCTTGGTTTAGCTTCCGCCCGAAGTGTTCATTCTGACGAAGGTCAAGTTGTCACTCCACCTTAGAGCTACAGTTTAACGTGGAATACGAACAACGCCCCACCAGCAGCCCAGCGTCTTAACCACTAGGCTACCCAGGATACCCATTTATCTCCAACCAATTTTTTGTTTTTTATTGTGTGGAAGGATGAACAGCTGGGTTTTGATGCGCGCCGCCTGCCGTCACCGGGTCTCGGGTCCCGTGGCCGATGGATTCGTAAATATCTCCAATGACTCGTGTTCAAGCAGCTCCTTATGGACAAGAATATAGTAATTTTTTTTTAATTTGTTCGCTAACTTGAAAATATAGGACACAAAGAGTTTCACGGTGTTGGCGTGTGCGATCGTTTTAAAAACGTTTGTTCGTTTATCACATTTGTGACACTCATCACTCGATTTCCATGCACTCGTCGCAGATAGTCTGTCTTACAAGTAGATGTGGAATAACCTCTTTGGTTTCAGCCCCCGTATATGTTTCTATATCGTAGTATACAGTTATACAAGGTTTATTTTTAGGCTTAGCATCTTTCAAAAACATACATGCTTTATACCATCTGCCTTATATTTCTCGTGACATGTAGAACAGTGAATTTCATCGCATTTGTGCTCAAACTTTCCCCAGTTATCCATCATATGAAACATACCACATTCACAGATTCTTATTTTCTTGCAAGTGCCAATTGATTCATAGAGCTCAAAGCACTTAATATTGAAAAATGTGCGTCTACACACATTACAGTCCCTCTTCTCAGCTTCAACTACACGACTTTCATATTTGGAGCGTTTACACTGTTCACATACCATTTGGTAATCCTTACAATGTTTCACTATATCATCCGCAAACTCGAGACATCCCTTACACAAATCATGATGCCTTCCATATTTTCGACTTCTAGTATAGCTCGCGTAAAGAGCCCTTATATTGCGGATGGGGAGATATTTTAGGGCTGTCAGTGACAACGTAAGTAGAGGTCTTGTACGGTCTTTCACACTGCTTTTAAAAACATACACAGTCCTACGACGATTATCCATTCCAAATACAACTATATGAACATTCATTTCTTGCTCCACCCTTCTCAACTCTTCAGGACCAATATTACACTCAAACTCAAGCTTGCAACTGAAGCCAGTTTACGAGCACGCTGCACAACCGTAGGCATGCAGATATTTTACGCGAGTGTATTTAGCATAGTAAACATATGGACCAAGACTATTGCTATAAAGCCGCAACCACGCTTGGTGTTTATATGCCATCTGTAAATAGCCTGAGATTTAAAGTTAAAAGTATAAGGTGTGGCTGTATTCCCGCAACACAGAATACCCGATCAATATCTATCGTGAAGTTATCCATGTTGAAGGTTGTACTACTTTGAGAGGCTTGCAATATACGGCCCAAAATATAATCTATGTCCACAGCAGCCAAGCGTCTGTATAGTATTACTACCCAAAAATCTTCTACATCCCCGTCATCTGACCCGAACCCGAAGGACAGCCTCGTCCTGACTTCACGTCCGTCGCCATTCTGAAGGGCAAATTCCACAATACGTTCAACTACGCGCCGTAGTCCGTATTCAATACCGTTGCTATACATGGTTAGTGGGTCGACCCTGACTACGTACCAGTTTCTAGTCAGGGTTGGGGTGAGGGTAGCGGTACGCACCAGCTCGAATGTTATACTACTCTCCACAGAACGAGAAGCTGCTGCTGTCGAGGGTATGATCGGAATTGAACAGGGATAAGGGGGGTGCATTTTTATTTGTAGAAGGAACTAATGTGGGGGTTGTGTCGTAAGACGTAGAGTGCTGGGAATCTATTACTGGGGGTCTAACAACCGGTGCACTCCTGGCACGCTTTATACCTGACGTGGAAGGCGATTCATCATCAACTTCAACATACCCCCGCTTTCTCCTCGAATTTTCGCGTGGAGGTGCTACAGCGGGCGTTGCTAGGGGTTCGCTAGCGGGGATGGAGCCTGTAGCCACAACTACACTGTCATAGGAATCATCTGTAATATCGCTGATGGGTACATGTTGCTGGCGCAGTACCTCATCCTCATCATCATTCACGGTTCTGAGGAAGAAGAGGAAAAACAAGAATTAAATGTAGAATATAAGGATTATATTTTGTAAATGTTCCACTTTAGAGTGTGACGTGTTAGAAATGGATTCTGTAGAAAAATTCAGGTTCACGAGTCCGTCTACATGTATTATATCTGGCCCTACAGGATGTCGTAAAACTGTGTTTATGCTTAAAATCATTAAAAACAAGGGAGAGGTGTTCTCCAAATGTGTGCATAAAGTCGTATGGTGCTATTCGACATACCAGTCGGTATTCAACGAGTACCAAGATAATATTTTGTTCCACAAAGGTGTATATGGCGTCAATTCGCTAAAGGGAAATGAACATACGGTCATTGTAATTGACGATCTCATGTTAGAGACGGATAAAACGTGCCGAGACATTTACAGTGTTCTCCCACCATCTTAACATAAGCGTATTCTTCATCAATCAGAATCTATTTTTCAAAAATAGATACATGCGTGATGTGTCGTTAAATACACAATATCTAGTCTTATTCGCACAACGTAGAGATGTGTCACAAATTGAGGTATTAGCCAATCAAATGTTCCCGAATCAGCGTAAGGATTTTTTGAAAGTTTATAAAGAAGCTACAAGTCAAGTTACGGATATTTGCTTCGTGACCTTCACCCACGAAACACGTTTAGGGTGCTTCTAAGAATGAATATATTCCCAAACGAGCCTGAAACGGTGTATATTCCAGAATGACAAAGAGACTAAAGAAATACCGTGAATTAATAAAAATCTATTATCGACTGCCCCGGGCACTGCACCAGCTGTTTGTTAAAAATATCGACTCTAACTTTTTAAAATACATCTGTGAAATCTGTCTTAACGTTATAAAATGTAATGTACCAATGAAACCTGCTCAGAAGGCTCGCCTACGCCGTTACAAGAACATAAAACGCACACTAGTTCGTAAAAGTCAAACTGTGGGGAAGAAAAAACGAATTATTGTACAAAGAGGGGGTTCATTCTTCCCCATCTTATTTTCAGTTTTAGGGCCTTTACTGACTCGTTTAATATAATGAAGAAAGTAGTCGTGATTCCACACGAGGTGTATGCTTCACTGCAAAGCTCAAAGAGTCCAGATACGGTTCTAGAACCGCGTAAAAGCAAGCTTAAAAGAATGGAAGGCGAATTGTTAGTCACCTGAATAAAGACTTAAGTCTTTATGAACTATTGAGTGAGGATCCCATTATACACTTGACCAATACAGGTGAGGTTATTGTTGAAGGAACAAAGGTACAGGGTTCGAATATCGTTGATATCGTCCATGACCTACTGAGAAAGTGGGATAGGCCCTCACCAGCAGGATGGAAACATATTAAAACAAGACTACAGCAAATAAATGTGCTCAAAACATTAATAGACAATCTGAACAGGTTAAAAGACCTAGGACAAGCCATGCGTGTCCCACAAAGAACACGCCTTCGCCCCCATTGGTAGCAGCTCTGAAGTGGAGGAAGAAGAGGCCGATCAGTGGCGATCAACTCTACCCGAGTGCCTTTAAAATACGCAAATGGCTAACATATTAAGAAAACGTTATTGTAATATTTCTAGCCCAGCCTCCTACGGCCAGTGGCGGATTTAAGGTGCGCGGGGCCATAGGCCGGTTGGAGTGCGGGGCCCCAAACTACGCAAAGCTAGCTTAATTAACTGAAATGAAGATTTACACCCCCATCCCCCAGTGGTGACCTTACGGGGCCCTCAAATCAATGGGCGAGCGAAGCGTTAAAATAAATTTACTTTTTAAACAATATTCAATTTATTGATAATTAATTAGCCAAATGACCATTTCATAGTTGAACATTACACATTTGTTTTTTTGAAGCTTAACAATAAAAAATAACTATAATAATACACCATTAACAAAAAATAACTATAATAATACACCATTAACTAAAGAGAATACCACTTGACTGACATGCAAATGATGCAATGAGTGGGTTTTGTTTATTGTAGGCAATTTGTACGGTACACTTAACTATTTCTCAGTCAAAAAAGATTTTTTTCTAGCCTTCTTACTTGCAAACTGTTTGATGACATCAGTAAAATCAAGCACCCTTAATTTCTCATGCTCAATGCTCAACAGGGTGAGTGAAGACAAACGGTCCTGCCCCATAGTGTTTCTTAGATAATTCTTGACTAGTTTCATCTTGGAGAATGATCGCTCCCCAGTGCAGTTTGTGACAAACATGCAGAGATAGAGTCGTAATACAATTTCAACATTAGCAAATGTTTCTACCATGTCATGTCTGTGAATTATCTCATACATTTCTAGTTCAGGAATTTTTGCAGCCTTTGCACCACCTGATGAAGGAGCACTTTCAGGTGAATCTCTTGGAATGGATTTCATAAGGTGTGCAAACTGCAAAAGCTCCGACTCCAATCCAGCCTCCAAGTCCTTAGGATATGAAGACACAAGCTTTTCAGCAGATGCTTTAAGCTCAGTGTTCGTTTTGTTTGAGATTTCTGATAAAAACCCAAATTTCTCTCGAAGGTCGCTGTAAGCAGCAATGCGTTGTTGTAGGGCAGCACAGAGCTTGTCAATGATGGGCAAGAATGCAGTCACTCTAAACTTGTCTCTCCCTGTCAGCATAACATCCTCCGAGGAGTCTAGTTCATCGTGGTGACGCTTGCGCTTCCTAATACGCTGCGTGTCGGCGTAGTATGCATCATTACTCGTCACATCACAGGGATCACACTTAGCCATAGCTTTTGCTTCAAAGTCATCGAACTGGGATCTCAGGTCTTTAGCAAATTGTAAAAGAGACTCTAGCAGTGTGACAGCTGTGTTGAGGGAGAGCCCAGATTTTTGCAGCTGGATACTGCTACTCTGAAACCTTTCCAATACTGTATCCCAAACTTCAAGAAGAATCACTGTTTCAAGTTTTTTCAAACCTTTGAGAAGACCACTTGCTTCAGCTCTTGTTTCAGCTGGCTGATTCTGATCTGAGAATAACTCTTCCAGAACAATGATGTTTTCTTTGTGTGCTCTACTGAGAGCAGCTACAGCATCTGCTCGTGCTGACCAACGAGTGTCTGAAAGTATTTTATCAACTTTCAACTTCTTATCTTTATTAGTCTCTAGTACCTCACGGTGTCTCCTCCAACGATAAGTAGATGCAACAAGAAAGGAGTACATATTTTGTACCAGAGCAAACAATGACACTGCAGCAGGACAGCTTTCTGCAGCACAATTAGCCACCAAGTTTAAGGAATGAGCCATACATGGTATGTACTCAGCTTCACTACACTCATTCTTGATTATCTGTTGGGTCCCCAGATATTTACCAGACATGTTGCTGGCATTGTCATAGGACTGTCCTCGGCAGTCGATAACTGGAATGTTCTTCTCTTTAAGAAAATCAAGAACAGTTGTAGCAATATCTCTGCCAGTGTGGCTTAGCATGGGAATAAACTGCAAAAACCTTTCAACTGGACCTGTAGTAGGCAGTACATAGCGGATTGTAAAAGTAAGTTGATCCATGTGTGAAATATCAGGTGTGGAGTCAACAGAAATTGAGAAGTACTTTGCTGTTTTTACTTCATCTGTTATTGAGGACATAACCTTTTCTGCCATTATTCCAATGACTTCCTCAGAAATGACATGGGACAAGTAGGAAGTATGACCACTACCTTTGTTTGCGTGTTTCTTGATATGTGCTGCCAAGAAACTGTCGTATGTGCTCAGCAGCTCTAGAATCCCAAGATAGTTTCCATCGTGTACTGATCCAATTACTTCATCTTTACCTCGAATGGCTAGCCCGCGTTCGCAAAGTAGCTTTAAAACATCTACACACCTCCTCAATACTGCTTGCCAGTACTCGCATTCACTTTCATATTGTTGTACTAGATTAGAATCAATACGGGCACCCGCAGTCTTTCGATATATCATTTCGACCATACTTTTCCTGTGCTGATCTGACCTACTGTGAGATTCTATGACATACCTAGCGTTCTTCCAACCATTGAAGCCAGTTGTGAATGAGCTTTCCACCTTTGACATAAGCTTGCAAGCAAAACAATACACTTTACCAGTTGTTTTAGAGTAACAGAGCCATTTAAGATTAATTTCTTGGCCAAATAATGAATGAGTTCGAGTGAATAATGTCTTTGTACAATGACGGGTTCTGTTTAGTTCTTTCACAGCTGACTCTTTGAAGTCACCATCACAGTGTCGACATTCTGCGCTTCCCTTTTTCAACCAATAGTCACACACATTTTCAGTAATTATTTTAGGCCATAATCCAAGATCCGTTTCAAATCCTTGTTCAGTACCGGTATTCATAACTTTCACTTCCTCTTGTGTCTCCTCACTGTCACTGTGTTCAGGTTCAATTGCGCTAACTACACTAGGTTCAGTACTAGTTGTGGCTTCTCCAGTTGTTTCAGGCGTAATTGGTGTCTCTACTGATTCAGAATCAGTTTGACCGGATTCAGTTTGAGTTTGTGATTTTGCAGATTCAGATACTGTTGGATATGTCAACCATTGAGTTATTTTTGGTAGTTTTTTTACTCTTTGGTTTACGTCTGCCTTTTCTTGTCGTTTAACAGAGCCAGCTTTATACTTCCTCCCTTGATCACGATCACGACTTGTTGATTTCTCCATTGTGCCTCAGTGCAGCCTCACTGCCTTATCCTGAAACATAAAAACATAAAAAACAAACTATTTACACTTGACCCTCGGTTTAGTATTAATTAATACAGTTTAATTAATTAATTAAATACAGACACTAAACAGTTGTTCGGGTGAAAAAGTCGCTTTATGGGAAAAGTCGCCAGCCCCCACCAGTGGCGACTTTTTCCTTAAATATGTATAAAATGTATTTATTATGAAATCTAAGCTAAACTGACCTAACCTAGCCTAAGTACGTTTCATATAAAAAAATTAATTACATTAATTTAACATTTTTCAACTTATTTATGTTATTATAAAGCTGACTAAAACTCCCCCATCCCCATTTATTGACTGGCGACTTTTTCGAGATACGACTTTTACCATTACTTACCACTAAACACACTCACATGTGCACTCCACAGCGGCCTGAATAGAACTAAACTCCCGCCGGCAAAGAGAGTGATACCATAATTATCACTAATCATTAATCAATTGTATTATTTATAGTGGAATCCAACATTATAATTATATGTGAGGGCGCGGGGCCCTCACAGGCGCGGGGCCGTAGGCCATGGCCTACTCGGCCCCCCCCTAAATCCGCCACTGCCTACGGCGTCGTTGATAGACTGTACAAAGGCGTTTATAATGAGGGAGTAGGGAAAAAAGATGTTGAGAGGTTTTTGCTGAAGCAGGATTCTTATACACTTCATAAGCCGGTGAGAAAAAGGGGAAAGAATTTATAGGCCGAGCTTTTCAGAGCATGTTGACAGAGTTTAATATCAGTTACTAGTAACACTAGCAATTCTATACACAAGGCCACTTTAGCTGAAAGAGTTCAACGTACCATAAAGGAACGCATGCATCGCTATTTCACACACAAAAACACATACAGATATATATATATACATTCTGGATTCGCTGGCCTCACCTTACAACTGTTCACACCACTCGTAGAGTGCCACCACACTCTGCGCGTTTCAAAATCGATGATTATGTGAGGCTGTCGCGTTCGGGTAATAAATTCGCGAAGGGATTTGAGCAAGGTTGGACACGTGAGGTTTTTAAAGTTAGGGCTATGAGACCTAAAGACAAGATAATGCTGTATTATGTTGAAGATTTGAATGGGGAAGAAATTGCAGGAGGCTTTTGCGGCGAGGAGCTGCAGAAAGTGACATTTAATTTAGGAAAAAACGCGTTTAAAATTGAAAAAATTTTAGGTAGCAAAGGATAAGGAAAGAGAAAAATGTACCTGGTGAAATGGCTAGGGTACCCAGAAAGCTTCAACACCTATATAAAAGCTGGTGCAATAATGAAGCTTAAATAGCATGCAACATGGCGCCTAACCACTTTTACGTCACACTCCCGTCCTCTTCTTTTCTGTCTGTACATCCTGGCAACACTCTGGCCAACTTTGTAACAGAACTCCACGGTCCCATCGAATTGGGTCGTGATTCGTACGAGGTTGGAATATGCGAAATTCAATTGGCTACCAAGTTTTTAAGTATGGAAAATAAATAATCCGTTTTTATAGTTCTTAGAGACCGTGATGAGTGTGAAAAGGCAGGTGTAACTCAAGACGAGACCATGCGTGCCGCCCGGAGTGGGGAGTATTATTACATTATTACACTACAGTAGTAACACTAGGCCAGGGTCATTATGGCGCAACCGAGGATGTTGTGACAGACTTAAATGGTAGTTTGAAAAGATCAACGCTTACGGATGATTTAGTATACGAAATCGTAAACAAAGTTACCCTGCACATACTCTGACTCTAAAATCAGAGGCTAACAGAAATATTAAAGACAAAGGACTGTTCAAAATCATAACCGAGCGCCGATATGGAGCAGCTCTCCAAAGAGAAACCTTTCACGAAACACAACATGACTTGTGCAGTCTAATGTATCAGCTGAAATTGGAAAAATTGAACTATGGCTACCCTGCCCCAGACATGTGCTATATTTACAGCAATATCGTGGGACATCAGTTTGATGGGGATACCTAGGCGCGCCTGCTGCGTATCGCTCACATTCCCAATCATAGAGGAAGGAGCTTCAGCACTACATGTGACAAGCCTCATTATGTCAATGTCGCAACTAATCTATTAACTAATATCTCAATATATATAAGAACAATTGAGGGGAAAAGTTTCCCATTCGGCGACGGGAGCTTAACAGTAAAGCTGCACTTTCGTCGCCGCACTGTGACATAATGACCCTGTGGTTGTTTGCTTATTAATAAGATCACGTGTTATTCTGTGATTTTACTGCATAATGGATACTACGCGCCACTTCGAGACCTTCTCTTTGCTTTTCCCTGGCCTAGCACTGTTTGTTTCTACCTTTTGTTTGGCTTTAGTTAAGTCACACAAGCGAAAGGTTCACCTGATATTTCTAAGAAGATGTCTAAGTGAACAAGTTCTCCCCACCTCTTTACTTCCTAATAGACTTCTGAATTTGAGAGACCGCCCCTTCGATGAATTCCAGAGAATAGTGTTGCAGAAGCATATAGAAATTACTAAGAATGAAGTCGAAGAAACTTTTAAAGTTACCAGGGCGATAAGATATAATTTTGACAGGGCAATTCCACCTGAATGGAAACAGCGGTTATTAGACTATTGTTATAACAAACTTAGACGAGAATGTAGTGTTGTGGAAAGGAAATTGGATAGCAGAAATATAATTGAATCTAGTGTGATCAAGAATAATGTGGATTTAGTCCTTAATTAATATAAGCCCTGGGCTGTATAAATTAGACCCGTACATAATTAGAAAGTTGGCGTAGGGCCTATTGGTTTCTTGACCGCATTCTTTCCCCTTAACGGTTTGCTTTGGTTAAATATTATTTTAAGAACTGTTAACATTCTTATGTGTGCATTCTAATATTTCTTTCGTATATAATCTTTGTGTGCTTGGTGGTTTATTAGACTTTTGATCAGGTTGGCTATTGGGAGAGTTTTTTCAGATTGTTTGTAGAAGTTTGGAATATTCTATAAGATGTTGGCACCATTCCTTTTGTTTTCATTAAATTCTTGCCACTTAATTGCCTGCTTTAATTAAGTACTATTTCTAATAACTGTTATAATAATTTTTGTTCTCTGTACATGTTAATTGTCTAATTTCATCTATATAGTTCTTTTATATTCAATAATTTAGCTTCCTTCAGATTAAGTTATCTATTGAAAAAATCTTTAGAGTGTTTTATTGTTTTTAAATTGAGTTGCCGTTTGGGAATTTTTCGCTTGTGTATTTAACTCATTTACTTTGTAAAATCTGCCTATTATTTGTTTTTCCCTGAAGATGTGAATATATCACGAAAGCGCTCGGATTTCGTGTTTCTTTTTTCCTTTTCCCTGTGGTTGTTTGCTTATATATATATATATATATATATATATATATTTGGATGCCATTGATGATATCAGAACCCTAATAAAGTTCGTGAACTCTCCTTCCCCTAATATAATACTCTGCGGCGATTTTAATTTCCCATTTCTAAAATACAAAAATGTCGGTAGAAATATATTTATACAGCAAGATAAGGGGGGCACAAGAGAGGATCAGGAGCAAGCAAAAATGCTTGATGGCTCTCACAAACGAGTTTATGCTGACATAGGAGATAACAGAAAATACCAAGAAAAATAACTGCCTAGATCTGGTATTCACAAATAACACGAACTTGATTGCCAATATAAAAATAAGCCCAACTATTATCTCAACAAATATGGCGATAAATTTAAAAGACAGTACACATACGGAAGGAAGAAGCAAATTTGAGGCTTTTAACTTAAACTCCAAGACCATAAATTGGGAATAAATCAGATCACACATGGCCCAAATAGAGTGGAGAACAGTTTTGGAGAATAAAACAACGGAGGAAATGCTAACAATCTTAGAAGAAAAGACGCTGAGAATTTTGGAAAAATATGCTCCGAAATCACAGCCAAAAGGAAAGAGGAATTGGCTAGAGAGGCAAAAGAGAAGCATATTCCGCAAAAGAAAGAGAGTAGCGACGAAGTTAGCTAATTGCGGAGACAACAATGCCAGGAAAGTAATACAAGAAAAACTGGAGAGAATCGATAGGGAAATACAAACTTTGATAAAGGGCCATACAAAGAGGGAAGATGAAAAAGAGGTAGAAGCAATAAAGGAAAATCCAAAATACTTCTACAGCTATGCGAAAGGAAAACAAAAACGCACGCTACTATCGGGCCCTTAAGGAAAGGAAATAATGAACTAACAGACGATCTAAAAGAAATATCTGAAACATTGAGAGCCCAGTATGAATCGGTCTTCAGTACCCCAAAGAGTGACAAAGCGATACCTTACATAGATGCATTCTACGAAGAGAAATTGCAAGGAGAATGTATAACAGACTTTGATTTTATCCCAGAAGATGGAGCGAGAGCTATAGGACAAATGAAATCACATTCAGCTGCAGGTCCGAACAAATGGAACGCACTATTAATTAAAAACTGTAAAAATGAAATAGCTACACCCTTATACTGGATATGGAGAAGATCCCTAGACACTGGGGAGATACCGAGCATCTTGAAAAGAGCAAATATTGTCCCTCTATATAAAGGCGGGGATAGATCTCAAGCAAAGAACTATAGACCAGTGTCATTAACGTCCCACCTCACAAAATATTTGAAAGAATAGTCAGAGAGAAAATCTGTCTTTCAGACACTGGAAAGTTTCAACGAAAATCAGCACGGAATCCGATCGGGAAGATCATTCCTATCACAACTTATAGAGCATTATAACAATATCCTAGATGCACTTGAAGGCAATGAAAACTATGATGTCATAACACGGATTTTGCTAAACCTTTCGACAAATGGGATCATGGTATAATAACATAAAATGAAATATATGGGAATAACAGGCAAAGTGGGAAAATGGATCTACAACTTCCTCAGAGAACGACTACAGGTCGTCAAAATTCAAGGTGTATCATCATCAGAATCAGAAGTACGCAGCTCAGTACCACAAGGTACAATGCTGGTCCCACTCCTGTTCATTATCATGCTAACAGACATAAACAGTGGAGTAAACAGCAACCGTATAGTAACATTCTTTGCGGACAGTACAAAGATCAGCAGGAAAATCAGCGATGCAAATGAAGTGGAGGCCTTGCAGATGGACACGAACAAAGTATACACATGGTCATAAGATAACAATATGACATTTAACACCGAGAAATTTCAGCTCTTGAGATATGGTAGAAATGAGGAACTTAGACTGCATATTATGCTCCAGATAGATAGGAAATTCAGAGAAGCACGAAAGTGGTCGACTTGGGGGTAATAATGATCGATGATGCCAAATTCGAGACACAAAATCAGATAGCAATAAACAAAGCAAAAAAAGTCGCGGGACAGGTACTAAGAACGTTCAAAAGAAGGGACAAGACAGTAATGATTCCCCTGCTGAGAACACTGATCATACCAAAACTTGAATACTGCTCAGTTTTGACGTTCCCATATAAAAAGGAAGCAATTAATAAACTAGAAGAAACGCAGACACATTTCACAGCAAAGATTGATGGCTGCAAAGAACTCAACTACTGGAAAAGACTACGTAAACTAAATGTGTACTCCCTGGAAAGAAGAAGAAGAGAGGTATACCATAATCTAAATATGGAAAGTGATCGGAAAACTGGTACCAAACCTCAAACTAAACCCAATTACCATCCAAACAAAGCTGGAAAATAGGAAAGGCAGAATGTGTAGGGTCCCCAAATTAAAGGCCCGACAAGGGACCTCCTCAACACTGAAGAAAAATAGCTTGGTTGTCAAAGGGCCAAAACTTTTCAACCAGCTTTCAAAGGACCTCAGAAACGTTACAGGGGTCAAAGTTGAAGTCTTGAAGAGAAAACTAGATGCCTGGCTCAGGACGGTACCAGATGAGCCTGGTGTACCTGGCTATGTGCGGTGGAGAGCGCAAGAGAGCAACTCGCTCCTCCACCAAGCCAGGATTAGAGGCGGGTCCACCAGCTTCACCTTCGTGTGAAGAAAGGCCGACGCACGGAACCCAAACGACGTTAACGAGGTATATATATATATATACACACGGTGGCGTAGTATCGCGATACATTTTTTATTATTTGTATCGTATTGAAAGATATGAAAGAAATAAGTGTCAATAACGCGATACTTTATCGTAGACTCAGTCAGTGATCTTTCCCCTCCCCTCTCCATCTTCTCCCCTCCCCATCCCCCAATCCTACTCCGAGAGTCGCGGTATCCAGTGCTTGTGAGACTGAGAACAAACCTCGTTAAAAAATTATCTACTGTAATTATTTAGCGAATAATTCATCAGATATTCAACAATAACACACGTATCCTTTGATAAAAGAATTGTTCATAAAATACAACACTACACTGCCATCAAGCGCTCCGGTTGAGAGACTTTTTAGCATAGCTGGAAATCTCTTTCCTTCAAAGAGAAACAGAATGTCACTGTTTGTAAAATTCAATGAAAATAGAAAGTAATTGTTTCATAATATATATATATATATATATATATATATATATATATATATATATATATATATATTATATATATATATATATATATAATACAGGGTGTCCCATAAGTCTGGAACCATAGGGTAAAATAAGTAATTCATGTTTTTCCGTTTATGCAAATGCCCATGATGTCTTTGAGTAAGGAAGAACGCATCCAGGTAATTCTGCTCGTAGGAAATCGGAGTCAGAGGAAGGTCGCTGAGGAATTTAACAGATTGCATCCGGACCGCGCGCCGATAACACACAGCTGTGTCGGCAAACTTGTAGCAAAGTTCAGGGAAACGGGATCCATAGGAGATAAACCACGCAGTGGACCTCCAAGGACATCCACCGACGATAACAGCCGCTACCATCTTCGCTCATTTCACAAACAGTCCCCAAAAGTCTCTTCGGCGGTTGTCCGCTGAGACAGGAGTGTCGAAAAGCAGCATCCACCACATTCTTCAAACACACAAATGGCATCCTTCCAACTTCAAATCCTGCAGAAATTAAGCGAAGATGATCCAGACTGACGGATGGAATTTTGTGAATGGGCTACGACCCAATGTGCTCAAAATGCCAATTTCCCGTCGACCATTCTGTTCAATGATGAGGCTGTTTTTTACGCAAATGGTGAGGTGAACCGACAGAACACCCGCTACTGGTCGCAAGACAACCCTCACTGGTATACTGCTTCAAAGGAACAAGGTGTCGCTCGTGTGATGGTATGGTGTGGCATTTGGAAAGACCGTATCATAGGCCCCTTCTTTTTTGATGACACTGTCACAGGAAACGCCTACTCGCGTATGCTCAACGAGGAAGCATTCCCCAGTGTCTCGAACACAGATGGGGATTTCCCAACATGGTTTCAGCAGGATGGTGCTCCTGCCCATTACAGCATCCGGGTAAGAGAGTGGCTGCACCGACAATTCCCTGGTCATTGGATAGGACGTCGAGAGCTTGTGGAGTGGCTGGCGAGGAGCCCCGATCTCACCCCGTTGGATTTTTATCTCTGGGGTCACGTGAAGGCGTTGGTCTACGCGGAGAAAATTCAGAGTGTTGCACATTTGCGAGAGCGTATCATCAACGCATATAACACCATCACTCCTGATACCATTCGTCGTGTGTTTTGCTGACTGGATATCTCGTTTGCATTCGTGTATCAATAATAATGGTGGGCACATTGAGCACGTTCTGTGAATAAAAGCCGTTTTTATTGCCGTTTTTATCATTTTGACCTGTGGTTCCAGACTTATGAGACACCCTGTACGTGTACTGTATATTATATACATATTATAAACAGGGTTGGTAAACCCCTCGGGCTTTTCACAAAAAACCCAACCCAACTGGGTTTTTGCTGGGTTTTGTTTTTTTGATGGGTTGAAATTTTTTTTAGAAAGGTTCGATAATTATGTAGTGCCTAATATATCTATTATTTTATTAATTTATTTATCTAATCTACAATATACAGGGTGTCCCATAAGTCCGGCATCATAGGAAAAATAATAAAAAAAGGCAAAACAAAAGCTTTTATTTACAGAACGTGCTCAATATGTCCACCATTGTTTTCAATACACAAATTCAGACGTGATACCCAGTCAGCAAGCACACGGTGAATGATGTCACGAGTAATGGTGTTACATGCCCCAATAATGCGCTGCCGCAAATGTTCAACACTCCTAATTTTCTCTGCGTATACCAGCGCTTTCAAGTGGTCCCAGAGATAAAAATCTAGTGGCGTGAGATCCGGGCTTCTAGCTGGCCATTCCACAGGCCCTCGACGTCCTATCCAATGACCAGGGAATTGTTGGTACAGGTATTCCCTTACTTGGGTGCTGTAATGTGCAGGAGCGCCGTCTTGCTGGAACCATGTTGGGAAATTTCCTTCTTCGTTCAAGACACTGGGAAATGCTTCTTCCTTGAGCATACGTAGGTAGGTGCCTCCAGTGACATGTTCATCGAAAAAGAGGGGGCCTATGATGCGATCCTTCCAAATGCCACATCATACCATCACCCAAGATGCACCTTGTTCCTTTGAAGAGGTATACCAGTGAGGGTTGTTTTGAGACCAGTAGCGGGTGTTCTGTCGATTTACCTCACCATTTCCATAAAAAACAGCCTCGTCACTGAACAGAATGGTGGACGGGAAATTGGCATCCCGAGCATATTGTTCCGTAGCCCATTCACAAAATTCCATCCGCCGGTCGGGATCATCTTCGCTTAATTTCTGCAGGATCTGAAGTTTATATGGATGCCGAAGAGACTTATTGGGACTTCTGTTAAAATGAGCCAGGATAGCAGTCGCTGTATCATCGTCAATGGACCTCCTTGAAGGTCCACTGCGTGGTTTATCTTCTATGGATCCTGTTTCCTTAAACTTTGCAACAAGTCTGCTAACACAACTCTGTGTTATTGGCTCGCGGTCTGGATGCAGTCTGTTAAATTCAGCAGCGGCCTCTCTTTGACTCCGATTTCCTATGAGTAGAATTATCTGAATTCGTTCTTCCTTGCTCACAGACATTATGGCCTGTAGAAAGAGAAAAATATGAATTATGGTTTGTAGAAATAGAAAACTATGAATTTCTCCTATGATGCCGGACTTATGGGACACCCTGTACACGTATATTAAAAAGACATCTTCATTTCACAGAAAGTTCACAGATGAGAGATAATAATGACATTAGAATTTTCTCCATTTTAATTTTAGATCTTTCCTTTATTTCTTAACAGCAGATTTCAGCTTTATTTAGACCTAACTCAAATTTAAATTTTTAAGATGCCAAACTCAAAGAGTTTAGAGGTGGAAGATCTAAAGCTAGCGAATGGGACGAGGTGACTTTATTAAGTGATCAGCCTACTAGAGTACTATGCAATTATTGCAACGAAAGTATCACTCGAAAAATTGAGAGTGAAACATCATCTAGAGAAATGCAGTAAAAGAAAAGTGGAATGTTTTGAAAATGAGGCAAGAGGTATGCCGAGACTCGAATTTGGAGCATCAGTTGAAACTGATTCACTTCCTCCAACTTTGGCTTCTGGCAAAGATGATCCAAAGATTATAAGTGAAAATGTGCCTGAAATGAGTGACACCAGTGCAGGTTCTTCATCATCCACATTCTGTCATTCAACACCAATAAAGCATAAAAGGCAAAGATCAATTACACCATTTGTGGTAAGAACGACTGTGGACCAAAAGGAAGAATTAGATTTACGAGTTACAAGGTTCTTTTTTTCAGCTAACATACTCTTCAACATTTTAGAAAATAAAGAATTTATAAAATTAATCAAAGGTCTAAGATCAGGATATGAACCACCAAACAGAAAAAGGTTGGCATCTGATCTGTTAATAAAAGTTAATGATGAAGTAATCCATGAAATGAAGAATGACCTTAATCTTGATGATTGTACCATTACCCTTATACAAGATGGCTGGAGTTCAGTAGGTAATGATCCTATTATTGCGCACAGTATTCATAATGGAAAAAAGCCATATCTGATTTCAGCAGTAGATGCTGGAAGTACAAAAAAGACAGCAGAATATTGTGCACAGTTAGCTAGAGAAGCAATAACAAAAACTAAAGAAATATATGGCATTGATGTAAGTATAACTATTTTGTAGGTACATTTTATTTTAGTTATAAACTGAATGTAATTCTCCGCTTTGGTATACTCAAATGCTCAGTTCCTTATGAGTTATGACATATTATTTTCAGGTATTTGCTATATGCACTGATAACGAAAACAAAATGATAAGACTGAGAGAAATTCTTAAGGAGGACAACTACAGTCTTATTACTTATGGCTGTTCAGCACACCATCTAAACTTGGTAGAAAAAGATGTCTCCCCAAAATCAGTTCTCGAGCATGTTGTAGAAATTAACAAATATTTCCGAAACCATCACCACCCTCATGTAAGCTAAAAACAAATCCAATAAATTAGCTACTGTCAGCTTTACTTTTATGCATTAGCACTGTCAATGTTAGCATTAACACTGTCACCAGTGTGAATCCTAATTCACGACTCATTAATAAGTTGCATAGGCTATTTACTTATGCTGTCAAATCCAGCAATATTTGTAATAAAAAATTATATTTTAGGGTTGGTTAATGGAGAAAGGAGGTATGATGCCGCAACTACCAAATGAAACCAGATGGAATTCTCAGTTACAATGCGTAAAAACCTACAGTATTTGTCAAATTACTCTCTATATATAGAAATAAGAGGAGAGCATATTGAAGACATCGATCACAACATCGGAAAATTGATAGATAACTTATCTATACAGAGAGAGGCACTCAATTTACAGTCACAACTCTTACTTGTTGGAAATACTCTAGATAAGGTGTATTTATATTATGCAGTTAAAATTACTCAACTTTAAATACCAATATTAATTTCAAGATATTTTATAGACTTATAGTGCACATTTTATTTATAGAATCCTGTACTAAAGCACTACTAATAAATAATTAAAATACACTTCATTTTGTGTTGTAACTTGTAACACCAAAAAATAAATTCTAACAATGCATAATTCTAAATGTTTACAGATGTTTTCATTCAGCCATATATAACTTTATAGTTTTTATTTTTTTTGTTACAGTTGCAGGCTGATAATACGACATTATCTGATGCTGTTGAAATTTGGCTCAATTTAATCCAAGATGAAAAATTAGCTCCATACAAAGAAGATATTATTAAGAGATTTAAAAAAGCTATGGAGCCATGTCATCTTTTGGCAAATATAACTGACCCAAAGTATGAAGGTAAATAGGACCTAAATGCTTAACTACTATCAATATATAAAACATAGGTAACTCAACTGTATGGGCAGAAGAGTTTTCTCTAATCTGAATCAAATCATCTGGCATTGCCATATTAGATAACAATTAGCATAAATTAGATACCATAACAAATTATATAATCTATATTATTAGCTTTATTTTTGTTTCCACACAGTTCTATTATTTTTCGGGACAAACTGAATAGAGTTCAAGAGGAAGAGGCTGAAGAACGGCCGATTGAAATAAATTCAGAATACATGGCAGGATATTATGCATTCCGCTTAAAAGACGCACTAATTTTTCCTCCTTATTTATTCAAAGATAGTATAGTGAGCTCTACATCAGCTAGTAATTGGTGGAAAATTGTTGAAATGAAAGAAAAAAAAGAGACCAGGTTACCAATAGGTTTTGCTAAATTTATGAGATCTATTCATAGTTGTCCGGCCAGTTCCAGATCATTGGAAAGATTTTTTTCAACATTTGGCTTGGTATGGAGTAAAATGCGAAATAGGTTAGGGAAAGAAAAAGCAGAAATGTTGGTTCGAATCTACCGCTACCTAAGGTCAAAAGATGCTGAACATACTGATCAGTAATCAATATTATTGTAGGTAGCACTTAAATTATTTAAATTATAAAGCTGAAAAGAAACAAGATTTATTTTTAGATATAGGTAGCCAATTAGAAGATAGATAAATTAGATACAGTATTAGATATAAGGTTCATAATGAAACATGTCAAATAAATAGCTTCTGGAAATTTTAGTTTATATTGGCCTTATCACATTAATTATAGTTTATAGTTGTTAATATATAAGACTGCATAACCATATTATAAAAAATGCCAAGTTAAAAATAAGTTTATGAGAAGTAAATTGATGTGAATTTTTAGGTTGGGTTTTTACTGGTTTTTTGGTGGGTTTTTGGTCTTGGGTTTTTTGGTGGGTTTTGGGGTTTGGGTTTTTGGGTACCACCCCTGATTATACATATATTAGATATATACGAGTATATATGTATCGTATCGTATTGTGATACATATATTATTCATATATCTAGTATCTTAAGGAGATACATTTTTGCCAATGTATCGAGTATCGTATCGCGTTACTTTTTTGGCCCCGATACATCACCCTGTATATATATATATATATATATTAATATATATATATATAGAGAGAGAGAGAGAGAGAGAGAGAGAGAGAGAGAGAGAGAGAGAGAGAGAGAGAGAGAGAGAATTTTACTTTTACATACTAACTATTAATCTCTTCGACATTTGATAAGTAAAGACATGCAATGGACGTTAGGCAGGAGACAGGGAGTGCTGGAATGCTATACAATCTTTTTAAAATTAAAAAACAAAACAAAAATGGCATCGACCTCAAGAGACTTGGAGTTTCCTGGAGAGACCATAAATATCTCCACTTCTGGCTCCCCTGCTGCCGATACCGGGAATGCAGACCCGGGCTGCAGAGCTGGTTCTGCTGCTCGATCTCGCCTCCTATAAACCTCACCTTCTCTTTCTCACTGAAACTCAGGTGTCTGGGACGACTGACAGCAACCCCTTTTCTGTACCCTCTTACTTTCTCTGTACTCACTTTCATTCCAAACGTGGATGTTGCGTATATGTATCCAATGACCTTACTTGCTCTCGTATTTCCGACCTTGACTCCTTCGAATTCTACACAGTCTGGCTGCGGCTTACATGCCAATCTTAAACTAAATACATCTGCGCTGTCTACTTTTCTTCTAATTCTACTAACTATCCAAAACTCTTTGACTACCTCACTTCCAAAGTGAAATACATTCTATTCCACTCTCCTTTTGCTGATCTCCATTTTAGGAGGTTTCAATGTTTACCACCACCATCTTTGGCTTTCTTCCCATTTCACTAACATCGCTGGTGAACTAGCTTACAATTTCTCTATCCTGAATGACCTAGCGCAGATTGTACAACACCCCCCTACTCATACCCCCGATCGCCTTGGAGATAGGCCCAACATTCTGGATTTATTACTTACCACTCATCCTTCATCTTATTCTGTCACAATCTGTTTTCTGTCCTATCGCTCCAATTCGGCCTTTGGATCTTCCCAAGAGGAGAAGCCTTTGGCATTTTGGTGTCGTTGATTGGGAGGTCCTTAGGCAGTACTTCTCTGATTCCCTATGCAATAATTACTCCGTCAGTAGATGGGGCCCCTCCGAGTGCGCTGAGCGCATCACGGAGGTGATTCTCTTGGAGATGGAGGTGTACATTACATATTCTATTCGTTCTACTAATGCAAAAAAACCTTGGTTTAACTTTACTTGTTTTAATGATATACGCAACAGAGTGGAGGCTTTCAGAAGGTACCGTCGCCATCTAACTCCTAACTCTCACTGAGCTTATATTTCTGCCCGGAATCGTGCAAAATCTGTTCTTCGACTCGCCAAAAATTCCTTCATCTGACAAAAAATGTGAAAACCTATCCAATTCTAATTCTTTTCGCCCTTTCTGACATCAAGCTAAGAACTTCTCCAACAACTTTACTTCTTTTTCTTTCCCTCTTTTCCATTCTGACGGCTCAGTTGCCGTCTTTTCTCCTGACAAAGCTGAACTCTTCGCTCAAACTTTCGCTTCCACCGCAACTATGGACAATCCTGGTGCTGTTCCTCCATCTCCTCCTCCCTCTGACTTTATTGTCTGAAATTAGAATCTCTTCCAAAGATGTTCTTTCTGCCCTATCTGGGCTTAACTTTAGGAAGGCGTACGGTCTTGATGGTGTCCCTCCTGTTGTTCTCAAGAACTGTACTTCCGCGTTGACACCCTGCCTAGGCAAACTCTTTCGTCGTTATTTTTCATCTGGTACTTTTCGTTCCTGTTGGAAGTTCGCTTTCATTCGGCCTGTCCCGAAGGACGGTAATTGCTCTAAATCCTCCAACTATCGTCCAATTGCTTTGATTTCTTGCGTTTTTAAAGTTTTTGAATCTATCCTTAATAGGAAGATTCTTAAACACCTCTCTTCTCACAATCTTCTTTTAGATCGTCAGTATGGGTTCCGGAAGGAACGCTCTACTGGCGATCTTATTGTATTGTATATCTCTCTGACTCTTGGTCATCCTCCTTTCGAGATTTTGGTGAAACCTTTGCTATTGCGCTAGACATATCAAAAGCTTTTGATAGCGTCTGGAACAAATCCTTAATTTTCAAACTGCCCTCCATCGGTTTCTATCATTCTATCTGTGCTTTCATCTCTGATTTCCTTTCTAGCCGATCTATAGTTGCGGTTGTAGATGTCCACTGTTCTTCTCCTAAAGTTATAAATACTTCTGTTCCTCAGGGCTCTGTCCTGTCTCCCACTATTTGCCTTTTATTTATCAATGATCTATTAAGTTGCACTTCCTGTCCTATCCACTCATATGCCGGTGATTCCATTCTTCACTTCACCACCCGCTTCACGAAACGTCCCTCTCAACAGACTCTCAATGCTTCACGTGGGACGGCTATGGTACACCAGACCTCTGATCTTTCTACTCTCTCTGACTGGGGTAGAGAAAACCTTGTGGCTTTAAATCTCTCAAAAACTCAGTTTCTTTATCTATCTACTCGTTATAATTTTCCGGTGCTAGTGTCTCCGAGCAACTGATACAATGAGAAAACGGACTCACGACTATCCCATTACCTTCAACAATACACAACTCTTTCTTCTTTTAACATTCTTGGTGTTTCCTTTTCTCGTGATCTTTCCTGGAAAGATCGCATATACTCTCTTTCTAAAACAGCTTCTAAGACGTTAGGTTTGCTGTACCAGCTCCGCACTTTGTTCACGCCCATTCAACTGCTGTCTGTGTACAGCTGTGTTGTCCGCCTCTCTATCAAGTACGCTTCTCTTGTGTTGGGTAGCTCAACCGACACAGCTCTACTTGACCGGGTGGAATTCAAGGCTTTTTGTCTCATCAATTCTCCACCTCTTATTGACTATCTTCAATCTCTCTCTCTCTTCGCCGCAATGTTGCCTCACTTTCTCTTTACTGTCGCTATTGTAACGGACACTGCTAGTCTGAATTCTCCAACTGCATGCTTCCTCCTTTAAGGAGAGCACGCAGTACTAGGGTGTGTCAATTTTAGTAAAGTCAACAATTCAAAAACTACTAATGCTCAAATGATGTCATATTATCTAGCAAACTTAGAAATATCTTTAGTGTTGTTTAAAAAAGCCATTTACCTACTTATATTCGACCATAAAGGTTTGAAATATAACTTAAATATGACTGTAGCATCGTATATCAATGTGCCATTGATATGTGTGGTCAACTTTGGTTATTTTTGGTGTACGGTATGGTTTCTAAGTTTCACATAGTCACAAATGCTGGAGTTTTAATTGTGAATGCGTGTGTTTTCCCTCCTTTTTGACAATTTTGATTACTTTGTAATGTAAATATTGTGTAATTCAAATTATTCGAAATGTTATGCGTGACCCAAACTTTCTGTATATTTTGATATGATAGATATATGAAATTGTCATTACTTTGAATAATTAATTCTTGTACCTAAACAACACAACCTTTTATCTGAGCTTATAGGAAGATATTAAGAATTTCAATTAACTTAATTTTATGCAATCATAATCAGTAGGCCTATCCAAATTTCAATGACATTTCTTTTGTTCACAGGTCCACAGGATGAGTCAGAAAGAAATCAGAACCCGAAGCAAATCAAGTCGTCACCTAAATCATTTGGTGGGGATTGGGAGGGAACTTCCCCCTGCTGAGCTGCCCACAGCCAGAGATCTGCTGAGGTATGGTTTGTTGAGGAGAGAGATGAGTGAGGAAGACAGGAGGAATTACCCAGTTAATGACCTGATTAACAACAGCATTGTTCCAGGGCTACTGGCTCAGTGGAGAAAGGCCAACGCTCTATTCACAGGACCTGTAATCAACACTGAGGTCAGGATCAGGGCTAAAGTGAAGGCACTGTGGGATGAGGCAGTGAAAGTGTCCATTGGCAGTGTGAAGCTAGAGGTCAAAGATAGGTTCATGACGAAACTGGACAAATTGGTGGACATCCTGACCTGTCACTGTGTGATCAGGAGCTGCAGTGAGCTTGGGTGCAACCCTGTCTGCAACAGTGAGGTTCACATTGACTGCATCTGCAGGAGCGAGCAGAAGATACCAGTGCAGGAGCTTGCCTTCATTAAAGGTCAGAGAGAAAAGGTGGGCAGTGTGGGGGCACACCAGATGGGTCTAGCTGATCACGACCAGGAGACAGGAAACAGTACTGCAGAGACAGGAGCAGAGAAGGAAGGCCGAGGAGAAGAGGAGGAGGAAGGCAAAGGAGTCAGTCAAGAAAGAAGAGGAGTTGAGGGAGGAGTCACTGCTGGAGATGGAGTTGGAGGAGACTGGAGATATAGCGGAGGATACAGGGAGGAGAGAGGAGGACGAAGACTTCATACCAGAGGCTGCGACAACTTCTTCCTTGCCTGTGGCTAAGAAGAAGAAATACAACACTGAAGATATCACCAACATAGCTCTGGCTAGCTTGAGACATCACACTGGGCTGAGAGAGACTGCAGAGATTGCCACTGCTGCCTGGATTGATGCTGGTCTTATCACAGAGTTTAACACAGCACTGGTGATTGACCGCAACAAGGTGAGGAGGGCTCAGGAAAAACTGACTAAGTTGCTGGTCAAGAAGTTTGATGAAGAGATTAGGGAAAATGGCACCACCTGTATCTTCTTTGATGGGAAAAGAGATGACACCAAAGTGATGATGGAAGCTGAAGGCAGTGACAGGCAGTTTCCTGGCCTCATTAAGGAAGAACACTACACAGTGTACAATGAACCAGGTGGGAAATATTTGTGGCATTTTGTACCAGAGGAAGCTGCAGAGGAGAGAAGTCATGCTGAGGTCATTGCTGATCATCTGGTGAACTGGCTAAGAGAGAGAGGAGCAGACCAGACCTTTTTGGCAATAGGAGGTGATAGCACTAATGTGGATACTGGCTGGGAGGGAGGAGTAATGCATTATGTGGAGGCCAGCTTAGCAGGAAGTTGGTGTGGATTGTCTGTGACTTGCACACTGGGGAGCTGAGTCTCAGACACCTGGTGACTGCACTGGATGGCAAGACATTGAGCAACAACAAGTGGTCTGGGCCCTTAGGGAAGATGTTAGACACAGCCACTGAGCTGTCCTCCTCTACCCCATCTCAGTCAGGAGGTAGTCAAGGACCTCAGCACAGACCAATCATATGGCTACAGAATCACCACTGCCATCAGATCGGGAGAGGTACCTCAGAGTCTAGCTCTCCTGGAGATTGGGCCAGTCTGTCACAGTAGGTGGATCACCACGGCTCTAAGGTTCTGCAGATTGTGGATTTCCAAACATGGGCTGAAGGGTAGGAACCTGAAGAATCTGAGGATAATTGTGGAATTCATAGTGGGAGTCTACATGCCAAACTGGTTCAACATCAAGTTAAATCACAGTTGGGTGGAGGGTCCCAGGCATGTACTGTACCAGCTGGAGCTGCTCAGAAGTCAGAAGAAGGAGGTGATAGGAATAGTGATGCCTACAGTGAAGAGATCAGCCTGGTATGTACACTCTGAGGCTGTGCTCCAGGCCATGCTGTGCAGTGAGGTGGAGGAGGAGAGGAGGGAGGCAGTGAAGAGGATACTGGAAATCAGAGGTGAAGGAGATGAGAACACACAGGTAGGAGACTGCAGTGTCAGACCCAGGAAGACTCCTGACATCATCCCAGATGCCACCAAACTTTCGGAGCTTATTGACTGGAACTCTGGCGTGACTGAGCCGCCTCTGACCTGCTCCCTCACCACTGCTGTAATCAAAGAGTTTCTGGATAGACCAGTGGAAGTTCCTGCATGGCCCTCACACACACATTCAGTAGAGAGGTGTGTAAGGATGAGAACTGAAGCAGCACAATATGTTTACTCACAAGAGAGGAGGGAGGCGTACATCAGTGGCCAGGTGGCCAGTAGGGAGCTCATGTCCAGGAACAAGAGCAAGGCAGACATGGCATCCTTGGCAAAGTTCAAGAAACCTATTTATATTTCTAAGTTTTAATATTGAAATACAATCAAAATGTCTTTAATTGTATGTATGTAAAATGTAGTTATATATGGCATCCTTGGCAAAGTTCAAGAAACCTATCTATATTTCTAAGTTTTAATATTGAAATACAATCAAAATGACTTTAATTGTATGTATGTAAAATGTAGTTATATATGGCATCCTTGGCAAAGTTCAAGAAACCTATCTATATTTCTAAGTTTTAATATTGAAATACAATCAAAATGACTTTAATTGTATGTATGTAAAATGTAGTTATATATGGCGTCCTTAGCAAAGTTCAAGAAACCTATTTATATTTCTAAGTTTTAATATTGAAATACAATCAAAATGTCTTTAACTGTATGTAATGTACAGGGTGTACATAAAGTCAGGATCTATTTTTGTGAAATAATTATTTTTCTATTTTTCTTTTCAGAAGCCCTTAGAATGAATACAGAAGAGCGTGTGGCAATAGTAATTTGGCGAATCGAGAGAAAGAAATACAATGACATCAGAGAGAAGTTTAGAAGGTGATTTCATAAGCCGGGGCCAATAGACAAGACAATACGAAAATTGGTGAACAAATTTAAACGAACGGGATCTGTAAATGATGAAGCAAGATCAGGACGACCGTGTATGTCAGATCTTACCGTGAATGCAGTACGCGGAATTATCACTGAGGAGCCACGTACGTCCGTTCGTGCTGCATCACACAGACTCGGCCTCCCGACGTCATCTGTGCACAAAATTCTGAAAGTTAATTTGCAGAAGAAAAGCTATCATTTGCAGGTTTTACATGATTTACATGAGGAAGATTTCCCTCGACGAAGTGTTGTGTGTGCTGATCTCGTAGAACAAATCTGGAGTGATAATTTAATGGACAACATTCTCTTTAGTGATGAAGCCACTTTCCATACGTGTGGAAAAGTAAATCGCCATAACTGTCGAATTTGGGCAGATGAAAGACCGAATGATTTCGTCCAAAATTGGGAAAGAGACTCACCTGAAGTTAATGTCTGGATGGGTTTAACAAAATCTAAGGTTTATGGTCCTTTTTTCTTTGCTGAAGCTACAGTTACGGGGCTTATTTATCTGGACATGTTGCAGCAATTCCTTGAACCTCAGCTGATTGGGGATAGGATTGTTAGTACCGTCGTCTATCAACATGATGGTGCTCCTTGTCACTATGCCAAAATTGTTCAGGATTATCTAAATGGACGTTTTCCAAATCGCTGGATCGGACGCGGAAGCAACAGACCTTGGCCAGCGAGATCACCAGATTTAACCCCTTTAGATTTCTTTGCATGGGGCTTTATCAAATCGCACGTCTATCAGACGAAGATTACGAGTCTTGAAAACTTACGTACACGTATACGAACTGCTGCAGATAACATAACCCCGCAAATGCTCCAGAATGTGTTTAGAAATGCTGCGGAACGATTTGAGCTGTGCAGGGATACTGATGGGCGTCACGTCGAATCCTACTCTTAATTATTTAATAAATGTTACCACTTTATCATTTTATGGTTGAATTCCATATAATTTCCAAGTGCTTCACAAAAATAGATCCTGACTTTATGTACACCCTGTATATAAAATGTGGTTATATACAATAAAAAAAAATACTTGCAAAAATTGCACATGTTTACTCACAAGAGAGGAGGGAGGCGTACATCAGTGGCCAGGTGGCCAGTTGGGAGCTCATGTCCAGGAACAAGAGCAAGGCAGACATGGCATCCTTGGCAAAGTTCAAGAAACCTATTTATATTTCTAAATTTTAATATTGAAATACAATCAAAATGTCTTTAATTGTATGTATGTAAAATGTAGTTATATATGGCGTCCTTGGCAAAGTTCAAGAAACCTATCTATATTTCTAAGTTTTAATATTGAAATACAATCAAAATGTCTTTAATTGTATGTAATGTATATAAAATGTAGTTATATACAATAAAAAAAAATACTTGCAAAAATTGCTGATTTTTCGCAAACTTCAACTTCAAATATAAGTAGCTAGGAGTGGTCAAATCTTGATTTTAAAGCCATATTTCGATTTAGCACATAAAAATGCATCATTTGGTCACTAATAGTCTTTGAAAATCTAAAGATTTCACTTTGCTCCCTAAAATTGACACACCCTAACGCAAGTACCCCACTTTCGCCACATTCTGAGCCCTTTTCTGTCCAATTCTCTAACGCAAGGGTTAATCGGTATTTTCAATCTTTCATCTACTCAACCGGTCAACTCTGGAACAATCTCCCTCAATCCATCTTTCCCGTGTCTATGACCTTCAATCTTTCAAACGCAGAATGTCCAGGCATCTCGAAAACTTGGACCTTGATTTTGTTTCTTTTTCCTCTTTGGGAGGGGCGTTTTTGCGGGCATTCGCCCTTGGCCCCTCCTTCCTGCATAAAAGAAATCAGTATGTTGTAGCCTTTCCACGTGTTTTATAGAGGTTTGGAAACGTTGTAACATTGATGAAATGGTATTTCCGATGACATTATGGTCCAAATTCTGACAGAGACCCGTCAATATAATTCATAAAGATACAGGAGGAAGACTGAATTGTTTCCCGCGACTATCGATCAAAATGTTCCCAGAGGTAATCAATGGGATTCGTATCTGGTCTTCTTGGAAGCTAAGGAGGAAGAACTTCCAGCCATTGAGTAGTGACTGTATTGCAAGATGTGACAGGTTGCACAGTGTTCTTGTAACACATAAGTGTTGAATTGGGGTTCTCCTTGATGGAGCATTGAATGGAAATGGTTTTCAAGGATGAATACATATTTTCTGGAATTCAGACGTACCTCAACGAATACCAGGTCTTTCTTTTTGTCGTATGTTCCACTATTTATGTGCTGATTTTCTTCCAGCGTGACTCTCTGTCTGTCTGTCTGTCTGTCTCATACACACACACACACACACACACACACACACACAAAACTGATTATAGCTTTGTAAGAAACTGAAACACAGTATATACGCATCAATAAATTATAATACACATGACAACTGTATAATTATTGTCTGTACAGTATATATGTATATATAATAATCATACATATAATATACCGGGTGAGCCAAAAAAAACTATTACCCAACTTTTGAAAAAATATTGTGGTATTACTAATTTAAATTTTGTTTTAACCTAACACAATATTTGAATATACTAAACTATTAAATCATTAACACTAAATATTAAATCAATCTATGTTTAAAGAAATTAAGTATCAAAACACTTGAAAAAAAGTCTAGAAGCAAAACCCAACCGGGCAAAATACCCCAAAATCAGGCTAAAATTCAAGCAGCGTTCCCCAGACTAAATTCAGGCTCTGAAGAATCCACTCATACCCTGTCTTACTTTATGATAACTGAATTTAATATATGATTTTTGATGACTATGAATTATTTCCTGAATAATAAATTAAATCCTAACTAATGTTATTGATTCCCGCTGATAGAAATTTTATGCTATCAGAGGGTTAAACTCGATTATGGTTAAACAGTAAACACCCTCTTTAGTTGGTAGTAATTGTCCTATTCTAAGAAACAAAATAGACCATTACCTTAGTAGTTTTAATTGTAAACACTTTACCTTCATAACACTTGAATAAATAAAAGATTGATTACCCGTTTTCTGTAAAGGAAATGTTATACCTAACTGCCTTATGACAGGCTAATTTGAAATAGATGATCGAACTTGAAAAACGAATGCCATTTAATGCATTTTACTCTGAAACACTGATTAAACCTAAAGAGAAATCAGCAGCACAGCTAGCTAAACAGATTCGAAACTCAATCCTAATCCTATAGCCTCACTATTCAGGGCCTTTTTTAAATAAACAGTCCAACAATTTCACTCTCAAGTCTCTGCCAAAAAAGAACCAGCAGCTTTATTTTATGAGGCAGCCGGTACGGTTTTTGGTTGTAGTGGTTTGGAAATATGGAAAATACATCCGTACAAAACTTGAACCAACCGTTTGGTAAATAATAAATGAAAGGAGTGAATATAATGATGAAAATAATAAATAATTAAGTAAGGAGGAAAATAAATCTAATAATGGCTCATCCTGTATATTGATCTTACTGCTGAGGCCGTATGTTGTACCCAGACTTTTACTCTTTCAAACGCTGGCTTTGAATCTAGATTCAACGCCGCAGGAGTAGAGAGGCACAGGCACAACTGGAGGGAGATATCAGAATATGGTGCTCAATTGAAAGGCGGGTGCAAAACGAATGAAGAAAAATAAACGATGGACGATACCTGGACTTCAATATCTCATAAAGAAAATTGATATTACAGGGTCGACCAAACGAAAAGAAGGCAGTGGAAGGCCGAAAACATTACGTACTGAGGAAAATATTGACACGGTTTCATCCATGATATGCAGTCAAGAAGAATGGCCCAACACCCACAAGTCCGTTAGAGAAATTTAAAAAACTACTGGTATTTCTCGCTCTAGTGTTCGTCGTATAGTAAAAGATGATGTGGGACTTAAATGTTTTAAAAGAGTCGAAGTTCATAAGCTTTCTGCATCAAATAAGCAAGCAAGAGTTGAAAAATATCGTGCTCTGTTAGATCGATTCCCAGAGAGAGAAGTGTCGAAAATATGGTTCAGCGACGAGAAGACCTTTACGGTTGCTTCAACAATAAACGCACAAAATGACTGAGTTCATGGAAGACAGGACAAAAAATCCATCAGTCTAGGTCGACTTTGCAGGTAACGTCCGCATTTTTCTCAAAAAATCATGGTTTCCATCTTTATTTCAAAGTTAGGGAAGTCAGAGATTGTTTTTGTTGATCAAAATGCCAAAATCACTGCTGCTTATTACCAAGAAAAAATCCTTGATGCGGTACTGCCGTCGATAAGGGAGAAGTCAAGGTTGTAAGCGTGCATTGATAATGGAGGAGGGCACATTCCGCATAATCTTGGACTCAATTAAGTAACTGTATAGAAACAAAGTTTTCCTACCCGTGTCTGTATAACAGCGAATTACAAAATATTGGTTATAGTTAGCAAAACTCTAACTTCACCACGAGATAGACCATGAAATTCTATACAGGACACATATATTAATTGTACAAATAACATTTGATAAAGGTGAAATTATATTGTCCAAAATCAGGGTAATAGTTTTTTTTTGCCTACCCTCTATATAAAAAAAAAGACACGAAAGTACACATAACATCTGCGGCAGCTGCAGCATGGAAGTACACCAATCAGAGATCCATTGGGCATAAATGCCCAATCTGGTGCCCACATACTGACAACAGAAAAAAAGAAGAAAAAGATAACCACCTGCCCATACCTTCTTTAGTTTAAAATCGTCCAGGTGGAAAATTATATAAGAAAATTGCTGGAACTTGGAACTGGCCTCCAATCTGACCAAAAATAAGATATATGTGATAACTAAACCTCATTGAATTATATATATATATATATATATATATATATATATATAATATAATATGATGAATAAAACACGAGGAAAAGAAACACAAAGGGGTGCTCAAGCGCTTTCGTCTAATGACATCCTCAGGAACACTGGAGTGAAAGGACAGATCAAGGCAATATATAGGTTACAAAAAATAAACATACATACATACATATTCACATATATACATATATATATATATACATATATATATATATATATAAATATATACATATAATATAGTAAGCATAGAAAAAATGTGTGGAGAGCCAACATTTATATGGTCACAGAAGAATAAAGAAATAAAAATAAATATAAATATAAATTGAGAAAAAATTAATTACAAAATAGTGCCTTAGTGATATATATGTCACAGCCTAAATAATCATAAAGAAATAAACAGGCAAATAAAAAACCATAAATACATATACATACATATATATATATATATACATATATATACACATATATATATATATATATATATATATAATTAAAGACACTTTTAGCACTTTGGCCGACCTTCCATATAAATTCAATGGCTTTTTTATGGAACAGGTCACAAAAAAATAAAGAAATAAAAATAAATATAAATATTGTAAGTGGAGTCTACCAATTCAAGCTCAAGAGGGAGGTTTTACAATCGATTTAATAGATGCTGCCAAATTGATATATGTCACATATTAAAAAATAAAATTGAAAGATAATTTTAAGAGAGGCACACCAATTATAAGGGAAAAATTACCACATATGCATATATAGTCACAAACGAATACAAAAATACAAGTAAATATAAATTGGAAAACAAAAAATGATCCCTAGATGATATAAAGAAACAATAAAATATATATACAAACATTTACGGTATATATACGAAATATAAACGCAATATATACAGAATATATATATATATATATATATATGCATAAGGGAAAAAAATTACCAAATTTGTTTTTTTTAAATTATTGTCTGAGAAAACGGTAGGTCGCAAAAGAATAAAGAAATAAAAAATAAACTTGAAAAAATTACAAATAATACACGTACACATATATACCCGCATACCCAAATATATATATACATATACACACATATATACAAACACACACACACAAACACACACATATATATATATATATATATATACAAGCTTGACCTTCACGAAATGAGAAATCATCCCGCAGAACCTTTGTGGGTTGTAAGGTAAGGTAAGGTACATACACATATACTATATATATATATATTTAACTGCATACATACATACATACATACATATACACACATACATACATACATATACACACATATACATACAAACACATTTAACTGCAATGACCACACACATACGCACATACACATACATACATACACATACACTCATACAGCAAAAAATTGAAAAATAAAATTGTAAGGGAAACAACAGACAAAAACAAATTTTTTACCAAAGATTTAACAACCTGCCCTTTTTGTTTAAATCCATTCTGAAGGAATTCAGAGCAACGGGATCAAGTTGAAACAGACCTTTACTCATGTTAAGGTTATTTGTAAGTTGAATTATAGCCGACTCAAGAATATTTCTATTAACAATGTTGCTAGAGTGAAACAAAACTGAAACATTATTCCAATCAATACAATGGGATAACTCTGACAAATGGACAAAAAGGGCACTGGACAACTGTCCCGTTCTAACGGAATATTGATGCTGTTTTACACGCGTTTGCAAATCCTTTCCGTCTGACCTATGTAAAGGAATCACATTGCTTACACCCAATTTTATAGATAATGCCTAAATTATTGGTAGGGCTATTTTTTACTATGATGTTTTTCACAATATTGTTATATGAAAAAACTACACTGATATCCAAAAGTTTAAGTTCATATAACAATATTGTGAAAAACATCATAGTAAAAATAGCCCTACCAATAATTTAGGCATTATCTATAAAATTGGGTGTAAGCAATGTGATTCCTTTTACATAGGTCAGACGGGAAAGGATTTGCAAACGCGTGTAAAAGGAATCACATTGCTTACACCCAATTTTATAGATAATGCCTAAATTATTGGTAGGGCTATTTTTTACTATGATGTTTTTCACAATATTGTTATATGAAAAAAACTACACTGATATCCAAAAGTTTAAGTTCATATAAAATATTGTGAAAAACATCATAGTAAAAAATAGCCCTACCAATAATTTAGGCATTATCTATAAAATTGGGTGTAAGCAATGTGATTCCTTTTACATAGGTCAGACGGGAAAGGATTTGCAAACGCGTGTAAAACAGCATCAATATTCCGTTAGAACGGGACAGTTGTCCAGTGCCCTTTTTGTCCATTTGTCAGAGTTATCCCATTGTATGATTGGAATAATGTTTCAGTTTGTTTCACTCTAGCAACATTGTTAATAGAAATATTCTGAGTCGGCTATAATTCAACTTACAAATAACCTTAACATGAGTAAAGGTCTGTTTCAACTTGATCCCGTTGCTCTGAATTCCTTCAGAATGGATTTAAACAAAAAGGGCAGGTTGTTAAATCTTTGGTAAAAAATTTGTTTTTGTCTGTTGTTTCCCTTACAATTTTATTTTCAATTTTTTGCTGTATGAGTGTATGTGTATGTATGTATGTGTATGTGCGTATGTGTGTGGTCATTGCAGTTAAATGTGTTTGTATGTATATGTGTGTATATGTATGTATGTATGTGTTATAGTATGTATGTATGTATGTATGCAGTTAAATATATATATATATATATGTATATGTGTATGTACCTTACCTTACCTTACAACCTCACAAAGGTTCTGCGGGATGATTTCTCATTTCGTGAAGGTCAAGCTTGTATATATATATATATATATGTGTGGTGTTTGTGTGTGTGTGTTTGTATATATGTGTGTATATGTATATATATATTTGGGTATGCGGGTATATATGTGTACGTGTATTATTTGTAATTTTTTTCAAGTTATATTTATTTTTATTTCTTTATTCTTTTGCGACCTACCGTTTTCTCAGACAATAATTTTAAAAAAACAAATTTGGTAATTTTTTTTCCCTTATGCATATATATATATATATATATTCTGTATATATTGCGTTTATATTTCGTATATATACCGTAAATGTGTTGTATATATATTTTATTGTTCTTTATATATCATCTAGGGATCATTTTGTTTTCCAATTTATATTTACTTGTATTTTTGTATTCGTTTGTGACTATAATATGCATATGTGGTAATTTTCCCTTATAAATTGGTGTGCCTCTCTTAAAATTTATCTTTCAATTTTATTTTTTAATAATGTGACATATATATCAATTTGGCAGCATCTATTAAATCGATTGTAAAACCTCCCTCTTGAGCTTGAATTGGTAGACTCCACTTACAATATTTATATTTATTTTATTTCTTTATTTTTTTTGTGACCTGTTCCATAAAAAAGCCATTTGAATTTATATGGAAGGTCGGCCAAAGTGCTAAAAGTGTCTTTATATATATATTATATATATATATATGTGTATATATATGTATATATATATATATATTATGTATGTATATGTATTTATGGTTTTTTTTTGCCTGTTTATTTCTTTATGATTATTTAGGCTGTGACATATATATCACTAAGGCACTATTTTGTAATTAATTTTTTCTCAATTTATATTTATATTTATTTTTATTTCTTTATTCTTCTGTGACCATATAAATGTTGGCTCCTCCCACAATTTTTTCTATGCTTACTATATATATGTATATATTTATATATATATATATATGTATATATATATATGTATATATATGTGAATATGTATGTATGTATGTTTTTTTTTGTAACCTATATATTGCCTTGATCTGTCCTTTCACTCCAGTGTTCCTGAGGATGTCATTAGACGAAAGCGCTTGAGCACCCCTTTGTGTTTCTTTTTCCTTCGTGGTTTTATTCATCATAAATACTTTTCACGTGTCACTTTCGTGAAATAATTTTCATATATATATATATATATATGTTGTGCGCAATCCCTTAATTTATGTGGTACATACCCTTTTCTCTGTCACGCAAATTTATTTTAACAAAAAGTCACACTCGTGCTACTAATACCTTGCAATAGGATCCCACTTCTCTGACACCATTTTTTAATTAAATTATATATATATAATTAAAGAGTTAAAGACTGGTTCTTCGTCAGGGGTAGATGACTTATCGAATGAACACTTAAAATATGCCAATGACGTAGTATGTCTGCATATATCATTGCTCCTATCAGCCATGCTTGCTCATAGCTCTATCCCTGCAGAGTTCATGAGGGTATATATCTTGCCCCTGGTCAAAAATAAGTACGAAGACATTCTGTCCAGCAATAATTACAAGTCTATTGCTGTCGCTTCCTGTTTCTCGAAACTGCTAGAAAAACTATTGTTACTCCGATTAAATGATTTCCTGTGGAAATCTAATCAGTTTCATTTTAAAAGTTCCCACTCAACTGACCTGTGTATCTATGTACTTAAAGAAACAATATCTAAATACATTGACAGTAATTCAACTATTTAGAGCTGTTTCCTAGATATAAGTAAAGCATATGATTGAGTGAACCACAATATTTTATTTGCAAAACTAGAAGACAGGAAGGTTCCTATGTACATATTAAACGTATTGAAATTTTGGTATTCCCACCAATCTTTCACCGTTAGGTGGGGCAATGTACTATCCGAGTGTTTTGGCTCCTCTTGCCGGGTGAGACAAGGCTCCTTGCTCTCCCCTTTGCTGTTTAATGTGTATATTGATGGATTAATTGCTTCACTTAATGAGGCAACAGTGGGATGTTGTATAGATAACACGAGGATAGATAACTTAGTTTATGCCGATGATATGGTGTTAATAAGTCCCTCTGTTAAAGGTCTGGATCGGCTACTAAAAGTGTGTGAAGTGTATTCGCAGAAACATGATATTCTTTTTAATGTTACAAAAACTAAGGTTATGCAATTTCATCCTAAAAGCTGTAATCAGTCAGCTGATATAAGGTTTAAAATAAATGATGAGGTAATTGAGGAAGTCCGAGAGTTTAAGTATTTGGGTCAAACTATTACCAGCTCCTTGAGTGATGACTCGGATATAAGAAAACAATCTCGAATCCTGTGTGCTAAAGCGAATATGACCATAAGGAACTTTCGATTCTGTACAAGTGAAGCTAAAGACACTCTCTTTCGTACTTTCTGCAGTAATATATACGGACAGCAAACTCTGGGTGAATTATAAAAAAGGTTCTGGCCGAACCCTAAATTTAATGTACAACAGGTCTTTTGGATTCTTACATAAATTACCCCTGAGATGCTCGGCTTCGCAAATGTTTGCTACTCGCAATGTCCCGAGCTTCCCGGAGGTAACAAGACGCGCTCAATACAGTCTAATGCAAAGAATTAAAAAATCAACCAACCCGATTATCCAAGCTATCCCCGAGTCCTGCCATTTATCCTCTAAGCTATGGAATTCTTGGTACGAAAACGTCTGTCTGTAGCTCCACTTAACTTCGACATTACAGTATTATTTCTAATCAATTGTATATATTTCTATCCTTAGTATCATTGTATTAATAATATTTGTCATATGGACTATAGTCTGCCAATAAACCTTTTCATTTTAATTTTCATATATATATATATATATATATATATATATATATATATATATGGGAATGAACTCAGAATGGTCCCCTATATATATATATATATATATATATATATATATATATATATATATATATATATATATACAGGGTGTCCCAAAAACTATATAATCTTTATAGCATCATATATAAGAGTGTATAGTTTTTTGGGACACCCTGTATATATATATATATATATATATATATATATATATATATATATATATATATATATATATATATATATATATATATATAATGTTATAATGTTTCAGACCAACAAAGACCCCTAGGATCCACTCATGGCTGGTCTACCTAACTGTGTTCGTAATTGTGTATTGTGTATGTCCTCCGTGGTGGCGGAGGGGACCTACAATTTTACGTGGGTTCCGAACCACAAGAACATAAGAAATTTATGTAAAAACTGCCTGTACATTGGCAACGACCAATTTTTACGAAACTAAATAATTATCAATTTAAAACTAATTAATTATCGATTTAAAACTAAAGCTAGAATCTCTGGATCCAGAGGATCAAGTCATAATAGACTACTATCCACAAATATGTTACACTATATCTATTTATAACCGACATGCAATTATATCAGATCCAAAGAATCCAGTCAATTTCATTACGGTATCTATCAATAGTACCTTGCCAACCAAAAATAAGCCACGGTCCATATCGATTGCGGACCAAGTCAAAATTTACAACCATATACATTACAATATATATACTTAAGAGAAAAAGTGTAGGTGTGGCTGTAAAGACTGTATAGTAATGAAGAAATGTGTGTGCACCCATTTTGGGTCTCCCATTTAAAGGTGTTTGTGGGACAAGTGAAGATCATGATCATGTATATATATATATATATATATATATATATACACGTGTGTGAGTAGTTGTGTGGGTGGGTGTGGGTGTAGCTGGGTACTGTGCCTAAACTCTGAAACCTAAATTTTGTCACATCACCGAAATTTCCCTTCCTCTTCCGTCCTTTTCATTTACTGTATGAAATGTGGATAAATGGCGTCATAAGTTCTTAGACGACTTTATTTTCAATGACTATTATTTAACTCTATATTAGAGAGTAAGAATACGCACTTATAATTTATTCTATTTTAGTTAAGACTATTATAATTAATTGCGTGTGATTCCCATTTTTATACCGGTACGCCGTACCGGATGTTTATTTCTTTCCGGTTTGACGCACCGAACCATACCGGCCTACTTTCACTACTGGTAGGGAGGTGTGGGTGGGTGAATGGATGGTTTGTGCCGACATTTTACGTTGCACGTACTTTAATTTGAATTTCAATCTGTTACATACATCCTGGAGGAGGAGGAGGAAGAGGAGGAGGAGACTGTAGACACTAATCGACCAGGGAAGTACTCCGGGGGGGGGGGGACATTAGGCAGGAGACGGGAACTGCTGGAACTCCCGTTTCCCCTGCTACTGTCCTCTTTAACTGATCTTTTACCGTGTCTCATCTACCTTGTGAGGAGTCGAGCATGCTCTCAAACACACTCTTCTCCCTCTATTCCTCACTACACATACATGCATTTTACACACTACACCTTCTTTTCAAAATTTAAAAAAAAAATGGTATACGTTTTAATAGTTTTAGAGACCTTGATTTTGACTCTCCTTTTGCTTCTTGGGGGGGGTTCTTTCCTGTATTTTATATATATATATATATATATATATATCTCCTATATATATTTAATTTTACGAGTTTTAGGCTTGTTTTAATCCGAACTAACATCTTGTACTGTAAATGGTCTTGTAAACGGATTAAACTTTTCATCGATTTGGAAAAAAATTATCTGAAATTTCACCTTTTGACTTTTCATTTCGATGATGAGATACTCTCGTCAGGTCTTTTATTGCAATTTAACTCATTTTAGTTCAGTAAAATTACCACTTCCTTATTCTTAGTCCCCCATCGTGACTTTTAGCCCACAAAATGTCGTCAGAATGAAGATAAAGTTTTACCCATGCTGATTCTGATAATAAACAGAAAATATATTCCTTAATAATAATAATAATAATAATAATGTTATGGGCTTTATATCCTGCCAATAAGGCTTATCATTAATAATAATAATAATAATAATAATGGGATTTGTCTCCTGCCATCAAAATTTATCATTATCGTATAATCATTATCAATAATAACAATAATAGCTCGATGGATCATTAATATATTAATATATATTCATTATGTTGGAAAAATAATTTTTATAATCACAGTAATCATTATTCAGTCATAAATATGTAACAGCGAACAGAGCATTAAATTTTCTGGATAAGATTTTATTCATCTAACATATGGCATATATTGTATCTGGCAACTTTTTCATAATTTTAAATTCAAATAAATTTCAAACCTCGCATTAAATAAGACTGAAACGGTAAAAAATAAATAAAAATAAATAAATAAAGAATAATGAAAGGTTACTGCTGAAACCTGAAGAGACACGCGCTTAATCTCAAATTCCAACCCACTCGTCCAACATCTGCTTCGTAGCCTCAAGAAGAACCAAAACAAAAAAATAGAAGAAGAACCACGGGTTTTGTGGGTTGGCGACATGTGGCATCTGTACGGATTTGAGGAGACACAGCTGCTCAAGCTCTGTTCAGGTTTGTCCTGAAGGTAAGCAATTATATACGACTAATTTTGACCTCAAACTAAATTTAATCTCTCAGCGACACGTGGTCAAGAGTATTGTCTTAGTACTCTCTTTTTTAAATGTTTTCACGTTAATATAATGTAGGCCTATACTCTAGAATGAATTGATAAAATTTATATTAAAATGTTTTTAACATCTATATTATTTATTAATATATTGAAACTCGATAGGTTTCAGTAATGGTCATATTTATGCGTCATTATCGTTAAATGTCTTTTATAATTACATTAACTTTATCATCTTTGAAAAGTTAATTATTTTATCAAGATATTATTTTGTATTAAATAAATAAATTATTTAATATTAATTATTATTTCTGGTATTCTATAGTGATTTTAAAATCCTAAAATGAATTGCTTTTATCATTATATTGAACAATGAGGCTATTATGCCCCAAAATAATTTTTAAGTCAATACTAGGGTATGGTTAATCATTTTTAGGAAAAATGGATGAATGATGAAATTTTCTAATTTATCAATTATTAACTGATTAAAAATGATTAAAAATTAAATACTTCTATAAAGAGTAAGAAAGAGCTTTATTGATTCTCTTGCGTGATATAAGACCGAAGAAAACATTTTGCTCAAACATTTAGTTTGTTCAAGAAATCAGGCTGCGGCGGAATAGACAGTTTATACATGCAAAAAGGTGCCAAATTCAAATGATACATTACAAAATTTAAGGTAAAATGATGCTGAAATTATGAGGAAAATTAATTATTTCCCATCATTTTCTAAAAATATTTGTTGATTTATTAAATTCGAAACAATGATTAACTGATTAATGAGAACCCTGCCCTAGTCAATACTCGTTTAGTATGTGTTGGTAACGCAATGGACCACATTAGTTGGCCCGAGCCTGTGCCAGTTTGTGGCCAGTGGCGGATTCAGGATTTCTCTATGGGAGGGTCGCGGGTTTACCAATCAATTATAATCTGACAATTTGAAGTTTAAGAGGATTTAGAGGAAGGCTTTAGTTATCAAAATGAGATACTTTGATGCAAACTTCATACACTTTTTTTAACTTAACTTAGAAGAAACTCAGACATTTATTGATTTTAGCAAATTATACATTTAAACATATACTGTATGCTTTTTATATGTATTTTTTCCCCATGGGGGGAGTGTGCCCCCCCCTGCTTCCCCCTTGAATGCGTCACTGTCAGTGGCTCTCCTGACTGATTAGCCTATTATTATGGTACCATAAACTATCAACTTCTAGTACAGGAGTGTTTGAAAAATAACTTCCTATTTTACATTATTTTATTGGTATTCAACAAATATGGACAAAAAGGAAACCATTTTTAAGGTCTTTTCCGTTCTTTGGCCGCCACCCAAATTTAATATACGTCTGCATGTTCATTAAGTAACTACCTTTGAGTACAAGTCAGTATATTTTAAGTTGGAGAAAATAATTTTTATTAAGAAAATTAAGCAGTTTTGACTATTTAGTGAGTTTTATTTTTTATTTTCTTCGAATATAGCGTCTCGTCAATTTCAACAGTTGTGTTCCAGCCATCTATGAATATAGGATGATTCTTCAATATGGAATTAGCACAAACCTGGAAAATTAAATGTTTAGGTTAGATTAGGTTAGGTTGTTTAGGTTAGTTAGAGTTAAAATTACGTTTCTCCAATTTAAAATGAACTGACTAGTAATAAAAAGGTCAAGAGAAGTAGAATAATGTAGATTTTATTAATTTTGATTTTAGTGGCAGCCATAGAACTGAAGCGATCCCATTTTTTTACATGAGCATCGACAAATATGTTTCGTGCTTGAAGAGGTAATAATGTGATATCCCATATCCCCAAGGAAGTGGGGGATAGGGTGTTGGGATTATAAAAATTGAGGGTTTATTAATAAATATAAAATAATAGAATTTATAATACATCATAAATGAAAAATACTGTAATTAACAAAGAAATCTCACGTAGGCCTAAAATAAATTTGGAAAATGGGCGTAACTTCTGGCGCGAAAACAGCCAGACAAGTCTAAACACGTTCATACGTATTTAGGGACGAATTAATGTTCATCCAATTAGGCATAAGACTAATACAGGGTGGGCCGTAAGTTTCCATACATAGGAAAAATAAACATTTTTTTATGGACAACCATTTTTATTTATATAATATGCTATACATGGTTGCCATTGTTTTGAAAACACATTTCAATACGTGTTCCCCACTGTTGATGAACACGCATTGGCACAGTTGACGTTATGCTTGTAATGGCGTTGGTGATACGTTCCTTTAGATGATTTATGTCTCGTATCTTTTCCTGATACACCATGGCCTTCAAGTGCCCCCAAAGATAGAAATCAAGGGGGGTGAGATCTGGGGATCTGGGAGGCCACTCCACAGGACCACGCCGACCAATCCAAGCATCCGGAAACTGCTGCTGATCCAAATACCGACGCACGTGAAGACCATAATGAGGTGGAGCTCCATCTTGCTGGAAGTAAACTGGGAAGTTACCTTCCTCGTTTAGCAGGGATGGGAAAATCTCTTCTTGCAACATGTTAAGATACCTTTCGGCATTAAGATTTCCACTGACAAAAAAAATTGGTCCAATAATTCTGTCACCCCATATCCCGGCCCACACCATCACTTTACCGGCACCTTGCATCTTCGTCGGACTCAGCCAGTTAGGGTTAGCATTACTCCAATAACGTATGTTTTGCCGATTAACCTCTCCATTGACGTAAAAATTTGCTTCATCAGTAAACAAGATCTTACAAACGCATATTCTTAGGGTATCTGAAACATAAAAACAAACGTTTAAATTTTCCTATGTATGGAAACTTACGGCCCACCCTGTAGTTAGTTGATATAACGCTTTCTTTATCATCCAATTACATCATTGAAAATAGTCTAGTTTTTATATAGTCCGTGAGATATAGATTTGAACGTTTGATAAAGTCAAAATAGGACAAATAAGTTAATTAAACGATATAAAACAGGAATTTGTAAACCTCATAAAATAGTGTATATAAAAGTTACAAAGGGCACCAAACATCCTCATCAGGAGGAGATTGTAGACACCAATCGACCAGGGAAGTGGAAGTACTCCGGGAAGGACGTTAGGCAGGAGACAGGAAGTGCTGAAATTCCCGTTTCTCCTGTCACTGTCCTCTTTAGCTGACCTTTATCCGTGTTTCATCTACCCTATGAGCAGCACAACACGCTCTCACACATACACGTCTCCCTCTATTCTTCGCTCACATACTGTACATGCATTTTACACACTACACAATCTTTTGAAAAGTAAAAAAAAATGGCATTGTGAGCCTTAGAGACCTTGATTTTGACTCTTTTATATCGGGGGGGGGGGGGGGGGGAATGCATTTTTGCGGGGTTTGCCCTTGTCTTCTCCTTCGTACATAAAAGAAAAACAGCAACAGACCGGCTGGTCCCTACGAGGCTGTCTGTTTAAGAAGGAAAGTTAAAAGATGTAAGAAAATTTAAAGACAAGTGAAAGTTTTAAAGCAAAACAGAGAAGAGAAGTTGAAAGGAAGGAAAGAAATTTAAAGATAAAGTGGAAATTTTAAAGTAAAGAGGAGGGAATCTGAATGGAAATTCCACAACGCCTCTACACACTAACAAATACCCCTAACTGGGGGTTTAAAGCAAGATAAACATCTTTTCAAGGGCTTCCCAACCTTTATCATGTGTGACCCCCAAAATCATGTTCCACACAATTCACGACCCCAAATACTGGTCGAAGTTCGACAAACTCCCCAAAAGTTATATATATATATATATATATAATACAGGGTGATCCAAAACTCCCTATCTATTATGCTGAAATAATGATATTTCTATTTTATTTTCTACAGGCCATAGATGGTGATGGATATACAAGAACGCATGACCTACAGACAAAGCAATGAGTGTCCCAAAACCATGTATACATTTTTAAAAAACTTATAACAGGCGAACCCACTAACAGATTCAGATGATTTTTATTTCTTTTTATAGCCTATAGCCTAAGGAGATACAACAGCGAAATTGTTAACAGCCTTGCCTAGCCTAAGGAGATACAAAATCGAAATTAGTAATAGCCTTGCCTGCCTACAGTAAACATGGAAAATGGAAGTGTGCGCTTATCATTTGAGCAACGAAAATGGATACTAAAGTCGTATTTTAAAGTTGAGAAGATATCAAAGGTTCAACAACAGTGGAGAGACAATTTTGGAACTAATCCTCCAACTCGACTTACCATTTCACGTATCTGTGAGAAATTTGAAGTATACGGTACTGTGCATGCAGTGGCGTAGCTAGAGTTTGTGCCGCCCGGGGCTGTCCTTGAGTTTGCCGCCCCCCTGAAACACAACACAATACACATAACAAACATACTTAAACAAAAAGTGAAAACGACGTATAGAAAAAACCTGTGAAAAATATTAGGACAACATGTTTACTTCTGAAGTGAAAAAATTAACTACAACATTCTACACAGTTAGTTTTCTTGCTTTTCTGTTAGCAAAATCTTCGATGACATTGTCGAAGTCTATTTCGTCTGTCAATTGTTGTTCTATAGACAGTATGGCAAGATTTCTCAACCGCAAGGTGCTCATAGTAGATCTTAGGTAATTCTTTATCAGTTTTAGTTTAGAAAAACTCCTCTCACAGCTAGCAACACTAACAGCAATTGTGAGAAAAATCCGCAGCAGTATTACAATATTTGGAACCGAGTTACCAAGATTATACTTTTGAATAAACTGCAAAAGTTCAAGGGGGCCTTTCTTCCACGTCTCTGTTTCGTCTTGCGTAGCAGCAACAGCAATAAAATGCTGAAGTCTTTTTCTCTCAACGAGGAACTCTTCCTTATCAATGTCTCAGAATTCGCTTCGCGATTGGCCGCTTCCCGATCCGCCCATCGGGAAACATTTTACCTCAACTTTCTGAAGTATTTCTTCTCGAATTCCTTCTCGGCCGAATCCTGGGATTACCATTATCATTTTACAACTAATACCAGCATATTGGTTTTGATATTGATTATTTATAAATATTAAATGTATATTTATAGATTATAACGTATTTACAGAACTTTATGGGTTATTTCCCTTTTTAATGAAATAAATGCATTTATACCAATGCTATTATTAATTAAGCACAACTAAGTGCTTAAATAGGTATGATGGTCAATAAGGCCATCTTCAAGGGAACACAATCCTTACCATTGTCGGAAATTAACGAAGTAAGCAGTGTTTTCGTGGAAAAATAAAATTGTGTCTGGCGTCTTGTATCCTTCTACTGTCCCGACATAAAAAAAAACCTTTTTTTTTCATTGCAGTAGACCAAAAGTGCCGCCCCTCAAAAAGTGCCGCCCGGGGCGGACCGCCCCCTCCGCCCCCCTATAGCTACGCTAGTGTGTGCATGATGTGTACAAGCAAGCGACTGGGCGTCCAAAGACATCAACAGATGCTAACACTTCTGATGAAGTGCTACAGGTATTCAACCGATCACCAAGAAAATCTGTGAGACAATGTGCTCGTGAAACAGGGAAAAGTAAGACAAGTGTCCACAGAATTCTGAAGAATGCTAAATGGAAATCTTACATCCCGAGATTATTACATGCCTTGAATGAGGATGATCCGGATCGCAGAATCCAGTTTTGCGAATGGTTTCGAGTAAAAAACAGAAGATGGCCAGTTTGCGGACAAAATTGTGTGGTCTGATGAGGCTACATTTAAGTTGAATGGTATAATTAATCGTCACAATTGCACATACTGGTCACAAGAAAATCCACACATTTATGTGGAACGACATGTAAATTTACCGGGTATAACTGTCTGGTGTGGTTTTTCTTCCAAAGGTTTGGTTGGTCCATTCTTTTTCGATGGTACAGTTACCGGTCATAGCTACCTCAACATGCTTCGGGGAAAAGGTTTTCCTGCAATTCGACAGTTATACGGAGATGAGGACATTTACTTTCAACAAGATGGAGCACCTCCTCATTACCATCAGGATGTCAGGAACTACCTTGATGAAACATTTCATTATCGGTGGATCGGACGACGAGGTAGTATCGAGTATCCACCACGTTCACCAGATTTGAACCCACTTGACTTTTTTTATGGGGTCATTTTAAAAATGAAGTATACAGTAGAAGACCTACATCACTTGAACAACTAAAGAGCACAGTTGAAGAAGCGTGTAGAAATATCCCTACAAACATTTTTGGTGAAGTCTGCCAATCAGTGAATCAAAGAGCGCAGTGGTGCATTGATGTCAATGGTCGACATTTCGAACACTTACGTGTTTAAAACAAATTAAACTATCTATTATTTCGATGTTGTATATTTTACCTTAAAAAGAAATAAAAATCATCTGAATCCGTTAGTGGGTTCGCCTGTTATAAGTTTTTTAAAAATGTATACATGGTTTTGGGACACTCTGTATATTTAAAAGAACAGGATTTGTTCATGATGAGGCAAGATCTGGACGTCCAGGTACTTCTCAAGAAAATGTCGAATTGGTAAGAGATACCTTTGAGACAAATCCTAGAATGTCAACTCGCACATTATCACGTAGACTGAGCATACCAAAAACGACTGCTCTAAGGATTTTAAAATCAAAATTAAACAGAAACGTTACCATATTCAAGTGCTACATGAGTTACAAGAAGAGGATTATCCAAGACGATGTGCACAGAATTGATTGAAAAAATTCATACCGAAAACTTATTAAACCACATTCTCTTCAGCTATGAGGCGACATTCCACATATGCGGAAAGGTTAATCGACATACAGTAATTGCCGTATGTGGGTATCTGGGCTAGTGAAAAACTAACCGACTTCTACGAATAGGAGAGAGATTCTCCCAAAGTTAATGTCTGGTTGGGTATGACAAGATCGAACATTTACGGACCTTTTTTCTTTGCATAGTAACATTGAGCTCCATCTTGTTGAAAGACAACAGTGTCGAGAATGCCATCTGAACGAAGCTGGGGTTCAAGAAACTGCTGAAGCATGTCAAAATAAATTGGCCCTGTTACCGTAGCTTCTGCAAACATCGTTCGGGCGTACCTTGATGAGTTTTTACCAAATCGCTGGATTGAACGTAGTAGAAACAGGCCCTGGGCAGCACGATCTCCGGATTTAACACCATTAGACTTCTTTGCGTGGGGGCTTTATAAAGTCTGAGGTCTATCAAACAAGACTTAAGTCCTGTAGGATCTGCGAATCCGCATTGTCGCGGCAGTCGCTAAAATAACCTCAGAAATGCTTGAGAATGTGTTCCGCAATGCAGTGGACAAATTTGAGATTTGCAGAGAGATGGTGCTCACGTCGAATCTTAGACCTAAGCTTGATAAATAAATATACATCTAATTATGTTGCTACATTTTTATCCTAAAATAATATTATTTCAGCAAAATAGATAGGGACTTTTGAACCACCCTGTGTATACACTTTCTAAGCACAGCGTTTATTATGCGCGGGAAGGCCCGGATTTCAGCTGTTATATGCAACTGCATTCATGATTGATAAATGTCTTGTTGGACGGTAGTAGGAAGCAGGGCCGCCGAGAGGGCGGGGAAGCCGGGATAAATCCCCGTGACCCGGACCTCTAGGGGCCCCGGAAAGAGGGGGGATAAAATCTAAAAATATTAATAAAACAATTGATTAAATAATAGAGAGGAAATATAATTAATGAACATACATTTTATAGAGATTATCATAGTCAAACTGAAACAGATAAAATATTATCCGCGGTCCACCAATGCCCAAGACCGACTGACAGATGTGGAATCCATTGTAATTGAAAGTCAGTTAGCCCGTACTCTAAATTTCATCAGAATCATTTACCACTTTGCTAGAGAGAATGCAAAGAAAGTACACTTGTAATTATGAAAATCTTGCAGTAAACAATTGTCTTGCGTGCAAGGACTGGTGCTGCATTTGTAAATTGTATGGTAATAGAATTAGTATAATTGATTCGAAAAATCAAATGGTCATTTTCCTCTGAGTTGTTTATTCATACTGTACGTTTTGAATAGTGACTCGGACATATAATCAGTTTGCTCGTTATGTACACAAAAAACATTCATAATAAAATACTGAGTAAACAGGGGGGCCGATATACCAATCCTTCCCCGGGGCCCGTGGCAGCTCTCGTCGGCCCTGGTAGGAAGAGAATTGAAAATAAAATTATCAGATCCGTTCGCGACCGTAAGGTTGGGAAGCCCTGATCTAGTCTCTTTTTGAAGGATTCGACCGAATTACTTCGAACTATACGCTGACTGGCAATCCATTCCACAAATTAACTATACGATTGAAGAAAAGATGTTTAACTTCATTAGAATTAAAATGTTTACTCACTAATTTGAGACCATTACCGCGAGTTCTATCTACATTTCTGAAGGTGAAATATTATTTGGCGTAGACATTATCAAAACCTTTGATCACTTTAAACACTTGGATTAAATCTCCTCGAATCCGCCTTTTCACGAGTGAGAATAAATTTAACGTTTCTAAACGGGCAACGTAGGATTTGTTTCTAATTCTAGGAATCATATTTGTAGCCGTTGCTGCTGCACTCTCTTCATTCTGTCTATATCCTGTAGACAGAATGGTGGGGCGTAATTAGGAATTAGCGCTGTTTTCTCCGACTTAAATTCAAATGATATATTAATAAATCCTAAGATTTATTCATTTTTTTTAACCGCTTCGATACATTTTTGCTTACTCGGTTTAACCCTTTACCGCACTGTGCGTCGAATACGTAACGTTTCAAATGCACGCATTTAAACTCAACCCTACGCAAAAAGTTCGGCCATAAAGGGTTAAGAGTGTCGGCAACAATAATACCTAACTCTTTCTCTTCCGTAACACTCGTTAGTGTATTGTCGCGCGTGAAATATTTTTCTTTGACGTTGTTTCTACCGATATGCAACGTTCATTTGCCAAATTTCTGCCCACTCGAGTAGTTTATTATCTTCCTGAATCTGCAAACGTTCTGCTGTTCATTTTGTTTGTCCCCATAGTTTGGTATCATCCAAAATTTTGAAGTTATATTCTTAATAATAATAATTCCTATGTCGATGTCATTGATATAAATAATAAAAAGAAGTGGTCCCGTAACTGATCCCTGAGCACACCGCTAATTACACTTTTCCAGTTAGACGTTCCCATTAATGACCATTCTTTGTTTATGTCCACTCAGCCAGTTTTTAATCCATTTGAGAACATTATCATCAATTCTGTGAGAATGAAGTTTAGCTAATAATCTCCTATATGGCACTTATCAAACGCTTTTTCAAAACTGAAGTATGTAATATTTACTGTTTTACTCTTATCATATATATTTACAATAACATTAAAGAAATCGAGCAGATTAGTAAAACAACAACGATTACGTTGAAAGCCTCGAGTCCAGAATCCTTGGTTAATTTATTCATTTCTAAGTGATTAATTGTTTTGTCTAGAATGATCGTCTCCATAAGCTTATCAACTACTGAAGTCAGACTAATGGGACGATAATTTTCCGGTAGAGATTTGGGATCAATGAAAGAAAGCCACGCCCAAACGGGTCGGGTGTGGCTTTCTTTCATTGACACAATTCGGGGGTGGCTTTCTTTCATTGATCCTTTATTCCTTTTCCCTCCGCAATTTCCTTTTTTCCCGGTTAGATCAACTGTACGCCCTTGACAATTGGTTAGGTTAAGTCATGATATTTTCGTTAAAATATTCGTTAGTATTTCGTTAAAATATTCGATGATGTGGCAAGATCGTTACTTTGAAAATAGTTTCTTTAAACTATGTGAACATATTTGTGGTTTTGTGGGGTGGCATTGTTTACTTGATAATTTTTTAGCGTGGCATTGTTTACTAGAAACTTTTGGGGGTGGCTTTCTTTCCCTGATCCGAGATTTGTCCCCTTTTTAAATATTGGCGTAATGTTTGCAAGTTTCCAGTCGAACTGTAACGATTTATTATTATTATTATTATTAAATAGTATATATCGCAGTGCTGTGCCCACTAACTCCTAAAGTTAGCGCCGCTAACGCTAACGCTAGTAGTATCCCCGAAAAAATGTAGAGTGCAAATCAATTGAATGCAAGATGATCAATAATGTTGGGGGAGAGGGTTAGATCCCCAAGGGTGGGATATGCATGAAGGGGGGAGAGGGTTAGATCCCCAAGGGTGGGATATGCATGAAGGGGGGAGAGGGGGTAGTCCATCCAAAGGGGAAGCCTAACCTAAGAAGGATAATAAAGAGAGGAGAGAGAGAAGAGATGTTCTCGGTGGCATGTCTCGGTGCGTAATGGGGTCTTTACTAACCATCCCGGGCGGCTTTAGCATCACAGCCAGTTGGCTTAGAAGGCGTAATCAGCCAATCGTCTTGGCGTAGTGTATACATGTATATATTAATGTCCAAGAATGTAGAGGCAGCCATCTGTCAGCCAGAAGAGAGTGCAGATATGTAGAGGAATCCATTCTTTTGAGGGGCACAGCCAGTCGCATATGGCTTAATCGTACAGTTATTTCCTTGTATGTACGTATAGAGAAGAATTAAACCGCACATCACTCAAAAACAGCAAAGCACACACACACACACACACACACACACGCTGTATCGTTTATATATATGTTAACCCCTCCGTCTATGGCCTTGGTTGGTTCGAAGTCAACGGGGGTTCTGGTTAGGAGGCAGCAACGGATTTGTTACTTGCAGTAGTTTCTTCTCTACTACTCTCCGAGTTCTTCTATAGTGGTTTGGAGGATTCTGGGAGGCTTACTAAATTCTCTGAAGGTTCCTCAATTCTTCTTATGACATATCAGGAAATTATTTTTCTCTACTTTATTGAGTAAGTTCTCTGAAGAGAGCAAGGCTCGAAGAAGATAAAAAACTTTCTTTTACTGTAATTTACTGCTAAAACGTACAGGTAATGATCAGCCTCTAAGTCTAATTCTGAATCTTACAGGGGGAGAGGTTCGACCTCTTTCGACCATGGCTCAGGCCGGGATTTAAAAATGCGGAGGCCCCCGGCCTCCTCGAGGAGGGCTCCGACCTCCTCGCTGAAGGGCTGCTAAGACAGGAGTGATTGAATTTACAATACAAAAATTAAATAAGTCTAAATTTTGGGGGAGTGCAGTTGAGGGTTAAGTTTTCCCCTTTAACTGGAGATCTAAACACTTCTTGGACGTTAAGCGTAATTTAAACACATATCAGAATTTTGAAAGATTCCAAAATAAAACAAAAAATAAATAACAAAAAATAGTACTAATATCGCCGAGTATACATTCCTAAATGGCGACATAATGTCGGAGTAGTACATTGAGTACAATCCCAAGTACATCACTGAGTACATTGTAATTTTGGTTTATTACAGCTATGATTATAATTACCAATTAATTCACATTTGCTTATGATCGTTAATTACAGTTTCATTAAAGTACATTAATTACATCATATTAAATTATTACAATTAATTACAATTAAACAGTTAACTATAGTTTTTTTAGTGTTTCATATTTTTAGACAATTAGGATGTTAGGAGTATAACACAAAGTACATGGGCACACAGTGTATTATATATATATATATATATATATATATATATATATATATATATATATATATATGTTAACCCCTCCGTCTATGGCCTGGGTTGGTTCGAAGTCGACGGGGATTCTAGTTAGGTGGCAGCAACAGATGCGTTACTTGCAGTAGTTTTCTTCTATATTACTCTCCGAGTTCTTCCATAGTGGCTCGGAGGATTCTGGGAGGCTTACTAAATTCTCTGAAGATTCCCGGATTCTTCTTATAACGTATCGGGGAAGTTTAATGACTAAGTTCTCTGAAGAGAGCAAGGCTCGAAGGAGAAGATAAAGACTATTTCTTACTGTATTTTACTGCTAAAATGTACAGGCAGTGCTCAGCCTTTGAATCTATTTCTCAATGAACATGGAAGATTTTTCGTGGGTTTATATACCCCAAAACTGCTAACATCATTATTATTAAATGTTGAAAAGGCTGCATTATTTTTGCACATTATTTGAAAATAAAGTAAATTTTTTAGCTGTGGTAATGTTTGAACGAATAAACAAGATATTTGAAGATGAAGCCATCTTTTTATCTTAAACCGCGTATTTTCAGATCTGATGCTGTCATGATCTGCCAAGTTAACTAAAAGTGGAAATTGAACTATGCACCTTTACACTAAAATATGCATATGAGTAAAAATTAAAGGTTTAAGATTTACAATTAAATGCTTACGCAAGACATGACTTCATCTTTTATAGCGAAGAGAGAATGTATACAAAATATGAACATTGCAAAGCTTAAGCAGGATTCATTATTAAGCGAAATCTAAAAAAATGATTAAGAGATTTTAAAAAGAACAAGTCACCAATTATTTTGCAAAGTAGAAAGCAAATCAAAAATTTTATCCAAACTCGCGTTAGGCGATTTTGGTCCTTATGTAAAAATGAATACATACATACATATACGAATATATAGGATTATATAAATACATGAACCATATAAACACATGAATTTTAAAAATAGATACAAGAACTATATAAATGAATATAAGAATTTCATGAAAAAATAGATAGTATAGGAATATAGGAATTATTCATGGTTCATTTTTACAGGGCTCTCCTCTTTAGAATTATATTAATACAATAATATAACATCCTAACTAATGCTAACTAGATGATAACTATGGGTTTTATAATACAGATTTATATACACAACATAAGTCGGGTGGTTAAGTCTAGTTCACGTGGTCTGAGTACGCACTCTTGGTCGTGCATAAATAGTTTCACGTTGTTCGGTGTCTTGTTTTCCTTTGTTCCCAGAACGATCTTTTCACCACAAATATTCCGAGGATAATAGCGCATACAATAATGATACTAACGGCAGATGTTGAAAAAATTGTTACAGGTTGTAGTATTTGTAAGAGGTTATTCTGGTTATCATCTGAAATTTTAAAACGACTGAATTGATCATTCCATTTAGGGGCATGGAGTTCGGGTAGGATGGTTACAGGGGTTTCATGGAGAGATTTAAGATTTCTACAACGGGTTTAAATTTATTTTGCGACGGGAAGGGGTACGAGCAGGACCGGTTTTAAGCCGATTAGACAGATTTGTTCAAATTGGGCCCCGCGCACGCGCTCGAGTGGGGGACGCTATGATGAATTAATGAGTGTCCAGTGTGCACGAAGTTTCTTGTTACTGTGAAGGCAGTGAAACTATTCAGTCCGTCCTCGTATATCTATGTTTCAATGTTTTATTGCTAATCGTTTGTTTATTTGTTTTGTAATTTCAGTTTATCGTCGCCGTTTAGCTTTTTTAAAAAAAAGGTAATTTGTGGACGATATTCAAACCCTCAACACAGAAAGAGCGCTGTTAATGAGATTATATAACATAAAGCTTGGAATGTAAAGTTGTGTTGTTTGTTAAATATGTCCAAATTGTTTATATGTCCAAACTGCAAACTTGAAGTGTCTTAAGCCTGCATGTAACAGAGAAACGTGGTGGTAAGTAGATCCTACATATTAAATTAACTAGTTTTTGCCTCATTATCATAGAGAGCATTTACATTTCTATTTACTAGAGCTTTTCTTCCTTTCAGTGCCGTTAAGCCTCAAGCTCTGCTTGAATACCTGGCAGCAAACAATCGATTCACAGCATTTCCTAATGTTTTATTGCTTTGAGGATTTACTTAACAATGCCCGTAACAGTCGCATCAGGTGAAAGAAGTTTTTCAAAACTAAAACTGATTAAAACGTACCTACGGTCCACAATTTCACAAGAGAGACTAAATAATTTGGCAATGCTATCTATAGAAAATGACATTACAAGAACCATTGAGTTTGAAATGATTTTGAAAGATTTCTCGGATAAAAAAGCCAGAAAAGTCTGTTTTTAGAAGGCCTATGCACAAACAGTATGTCAGTAATTATCTTGACTTGTAATTAAACATTAAAACTTTCATATGGGCTTTCAATTTTTAGTATATCATTGTGGCTAATGGTGGAGCCTCAAGCCCTCAACGCTTTTTGGCTGGGACTGGCGTACTGCACGAAGCATAAAGCATCGATCTTCAGGTTTTGTAGGGTAGAGGGCCCTGCTAGGCGCTAACAATTTTCTAATTGGGCCCCGCACTTCCTAGCGCCGGCCCTGGCCCGTACGAGTCATTAATGGTAACCTTGTAAGGGTTGTATATTTGGAAGGTTTTCGAACGCAAGGAACAGCCAATTGGTATCCGAATAACCATGGTATTGTGATGAGGGAATAATTTGACGGGCACTCGAAGGTAGCGGTAGTCCTTTTCGCAAAAGAAACCCAGACGTATGGTCCAATTCGAAGTTGGACGGTTTTAGAGGGATGAAATTTTGTAAACGAACATACCGGGGCATGACGGTCACGAATTAAGTCGATAAAGCAAGACCTAGTAGTTGGAAGAATAACTGGTTTGAGTGGAGGGCAAACGAGTTGTTTATTTGTTTGCGGGAATCGGCAATGCCGGACGTCGCTATCTGACATCATAAAATAGACTGACAGATCTTTGGTGAGGAAAAGGTAAGGTTGTACGGTGGGTAAATACAATCGATAGACATCAGAGTTGTTTTGGTAGGGTGTTGGGAAAAGGTGAAATTTATATACGTCATAAGTGAGTACATCGAAAAATGGTACAATTATGAGGTAATTGAGGTATGTGTAGGGGCGTGGTCCATGTATAGTCCAGGTGTATTCTAGAAATTAGGGGTAATTAGTATGGTTGAGTGGGAATATGGGTCATAATTTTAATTGTGTCTGGGCGGTGTGAATCAAGGACTGAAGTGTTTCCCATGGTATTAGGGTGGAAAGAGCGATTTTTCCATGGGCTAGCTGGGTTGCACGCAAAACCTTGGAATGAATCGTAATTATCTGTTGTAAATACTTATCGATTAAGGTTACTTGTAGGTTAATTAGCTCTATTAATTCTAGATATATTTTGTGTTCTTTGTATTGAGCTAACATGGATTCAAGGTATGTGAATCTGTCCGAAAGGGCGTGGAGGAAGCGATTGTTTTCGTGTAGTGACCTAATAGTTTGTTCTAACATGTGTCCATTATATTGCCGATTTCGCGCGAAGAGATTCAATTTGAGTTCAATTCTTTTAATATCTTCTTCGGTTGCTAATCCGAATAAACTCTTGTATATTTTTCATCCTATATCTACCAGTCCCCTTTTATTTCTTTGATTAAATTTTTCCGAGTTTTGAGTTCCAATTTGTATCCATGGTAAGGCTAATATTTCTGATAGGGCGCGTGCTGTAGTTCGAATATTTTTGAAGGTATTTTCTAATAGAACGCGACTAATCTGATCTGTTCCCTGGACAGAACCTTGAACTTTACTTTCAAACGCTTTTAATTGGGTTTGTATCTGAAGGAGATTGATCTTGATTCTAGCAGGGGGTTGCAAATTGATAAAAAGGTCCGCGTGTCCTTTCAAAAATTTACCTTCTGCAAGCTTTTCTATAACAACTCCGATAGAAATTTTAATGCTAGGGCTACAAGAGTAAATAATTTGGAAAATTATAAGGGGGACAATTTTATTCATTTCTACGCCTTAGATTATACGGAACTGAGGGTGGCCGTGTGGATACTTGTGTTTGTGGACGAAGGGGTCGGCCTCGTTTTGGTGGCAATGGGGGTCGACCCTTAAGCTCGGATTCTGAGCGGGTTCGTTTCTTATGTGAAGGTTCTAGTTCACGTGGTTGATGCATTCACGGGCGGTATGTAGGGTCCGTGCGTCGATCATCAATCGATGAGGGTGGTGACCGAGGAGATGATGGAGTTGGAGGAGATGGTGGGGTTCCACTGAGTGATCCTCTCGAAGGAGTTTCTCCAGGGTCTGGGTCCGATGGGACTCTTGGTTATGGGGCCTCCTCTTGTTTCAGAGATTGGCTCGAGTACTGGTGGTATTACGAGGTACCAATCTTCGTCATGGGTAGTGGTTCCCGCGGTGACCACTTCAGTTTTTTGATCCCTGCTCGATTTAATACCTTGACCTTTCGAAGGATAGGCGGCTCGAACGTCTGGCAGCTGTTTTTTGGGAAGGTGTTGTTCGGCAGCTATCTTCAAATTGTCAGCGTGAATGATCTTTAGTTTGGAATGATCCCGGAGGTCGAGGATTTCATAACGATTTTTTCCGAGGTTTTTCATAATCCTGGGCCAAATTGGGCCATCCCATTTTGGGTATAATTTGCGATGAGCACTTGGCGGTTTCACGCTCTTCAAATAACATCGCATACCGACGATTATAGTTCGTTGACGGGGATGACGCCTATGTTGCTCTTGCTCCATCTGTTGGTTTCGTTGGTCTAGGGCATAGCGGATTATGTCAAAAATCTTGAAAGACCGTTCAGCTAGTTGCTGATTTGCTTCTGCCATCTCGGAAGATGTTAGAACTGCCGGGTCGATTTGGTCGGGCAAATCAAAAGGTAGACGCTTGTCGTAGTGATATAGGACGAAATGAGGGGTGTCCCCGATAGACACGTTATAGCCATTGTTGATGGCTGTTTGTACCATGGGAAGGGAATCATCCCACGTACGGGAGGATGCATCGACAACGTGGCGAAGGGCTTCTGAGATCTTTCGATTGTGCCTTTCCACTAAGCCGTTTGCCTGCGGATGGTATGCCACAATGTGTGTTTTTAATTTTACACATGTTACAGAGTGACTCGAACAGCTTGGACGTGAAACTAAGGGCTTATCCGAAATTAGGATGGAAGGAGTAGTATGATTCCGGATGACGCGTTCCACTAGGGCTCTTGCCACAGTTTCCGAGGTCTGGTCTGGAATGGCAGATACTTCGCTGTAACGCGAGAAGTGGTCCGTAAACACAATGATGTACTGGTTTCCCTTTGATGTTTTTGGGAATGGTCCCAGTATATCCATTCCAGTTCTTTGCCAGGGCCTTTGGCATACTGGATATTTATGCAAAGGAGCTGTGGTTGGTACGTTGCCTTTGTGTTTTAAACAAGACGGACATTCAGCGATGTATTCATGTACCTTACTGTTCATTTCTGGAAAATGGTATCGCTCCAAAAGACTCTTGATGGTGCGATCCGGCCCCATGTGGCCATACAAAGGTGAGTCGTGACAAAGTCCAATGGCTATATCGACGAGATCCCTTGGTATTTCCACGAGGTCGTTTCCATCTTCGTCTCTAAAATGTACGAGCCCATCTTTGAGGTTGTACTGTTCTTTTACCTTCGATGGTTCCTTTTGTTCCAGGCGCGCCCGAAGGTTTTGGGTGTGTTGGTCCTATTGTTGGGAGTATTGCAGACACTCGTAGTCGAACACAGGAAGAATTCCTATTTTATTCACTTGGGCGTCGGGCTTGAGTCTCGACAATCCGTCTGGAATAACTTGAAGTTTCCCGGTTTGTATACGATTTTTGCCGCAAAGTCCTGAATCAACAGAGCCCATCTACCCAACCGTCCTTCAAGCAGCTTGTCCTTGAAGAGGTACGTGAGTGGCTTATGGTCAGTCTTGATGGTTACATCGTAGCCATAGACAGAGATGGGCACGATCTTGATCTTCAAGATCAGATCGTGATCTTGAAGATCAAGATCGTGATCTGATCTTGATCTTGAAGATCACTTTTATTATGGTGATCTTGATCTTGATCTAAGATCACTTTATTTCTTGTGATCTTGATCTTGAAGATCACTTTAGACTTCAAGATCACTTTTAATTTCAGATTCTTAAATATGCCGCTATGCGAATGTCATTTGTTTTTTGTCCAAGCGACATCTGGTGGCAACTTTGTTCAACACCGACTGTTTATGTTTTCTGTTAGTTGGGTGCCTTGCGTCATGCGTGGGCTCATGGAAGGTGTAGTTGCTGTGGAATTTAGGCTCGTAAAAAGTGTAATTTACTGTGCAATTATGTTAAAAGTGTTCTATTAATATATATTATATATAGGCATAAAATATAGCCTATAGGTCCGTATTCATAATAAATTAATTCTAAACATATTTATTTACAGATTGAATTTTTTAATAATGAGTGCAATTTTACAACTTCAACAGGCTCCCAAGGGAACCAAATATTCTAGGTTGTCACCAGAACAGTATTCAATATATTTAGATAACAATGTTGGTAATAAGGATCAATCTGTGCTATTGAACGGAAAATATTTTCAAATTGTCGAAAAAACTGGAAACAGTATCAAAGTTATTTGTAGGCAGTGTACAAAGAAAACTACAATTCTGTCTGCTGGCCTCGACTCAACAAGCAATCTTCTGAGGCACCTCAGGGTTAGTACTACTTAGTAACTAAGTAGTAAGTAGCAACATTAACGTAATGGTTCAAGTCATACTTTAAGTGACTGGTGCCATACAAGACTAATGCTACATTTACATAGACGTCCATTTGAATATATTGTGCACTTCAGATATTAATAGATTATGGACTAGTAACTACATTAAAAACTGCCGATATCCAACTATAATAAAACGCCAGGTGTATCTGTCTTTCTCTCTGTCTGATCCATGTCTGTAATTTCTCCTATTTAGTTACTGAAGGACGAAATTCGGCTTTCAATTTAACATAGGATAAAAATGCACTGATCATGGTGAAAATAATTTTAGTTAAAGATAACAAAATTTTAGAATCTTGTTAAGTATTAATTTCAACTAGAAGTTTGATACTCTGATAAATATTATACAGGGTGTTCAAGAAGTCTCTCCGCATGATAATAATTTATTTTCTTGTGCAGAAACTACATTCGGATCTTTTGGGTGAATATGAATCGGAGAAGAAATCTCGCAAGCGTCCAGCTAAAGAAGAAGATGCCAGCGGCAGCAATGCTGCCCTGCCAAAATTGCCAAGCAGTCAACACTAAGCATGTTCCACATTTCCAAGCAAAAACCAGGACCACCAATATGCAAGGATATCCTTGAAAAGAAGATTCTCTCGCTTGTGGCTAATGGGCTCCTACCATTGAGCCTAGTTGAACTACATGAATTTAAGGATCTTCTTTCATGTTAGTATAACTCAAATATTTTGCTATTTTTTCCATAGCTAATATCTGATTAAAATAATTAATCATATTATTTGTATGAACATTAGACTATCGCTAGCCTAGCTAAATATTTTGATATTTTTTCCATAGCTAATCTATTGTATTTGTTTTAATTTTTAAATATTTTTTTCAGACGTCAACCCGGCTGTTCAGGTGCCATCTAGACGCACCCTGGCTAGATCTCTTGCAACAACAACCAGTACAATGAAGGAAGACATACAAGCAAAACTGGCAGCAGTTGACCATGTGTGTGTTACATGCGACATATGGTCAACTAATCACCGCAGTTTCATGGGAGTCACTGCGCATTGGGTATGCTATTGATTTAGTGTATTATTTTTATATAATTGATAAATTGACCATTGGTGATAGACTGATAGTCTGATAGATAGACTTATAGTATAATCTTTTCAATTATTCGACATGTGTTCCTCATTCATTAATTTGGTGAGTCTTCATTTTGCTGTGATTCACAGTAATTTCACACTAATTCACTGATTCTGTCATCTGTCATTGTGTCTGATTCACAGCAAAATGTGGAAGAGTCCATATTCACAGGCTGTGAATATGGACTCTTCCACATTTTGCTCTTATGGATGGGTCACTGATGTGGTGGTATGGTAGGCGACTCATCGCTCAATTGCCTCCTTTATATCACATAGTTCTTCTCTTCAATGTTTGGTGGCGCAGTTTAGCTGGTGCGTGTCTAACCAATATTATTAAATTAAGCTTAAAAAAATGTTCATACAAACATTGATTTTATATTCTTACATTACAGATCAATGATGACTTGTCGCGAGGATCAGCTGCACTGGCATGCCGAAGATTTCGTGGAACACATAGCTTTGATAAAATTGCTGGAATATTGGACAGGATCAACTCGGAGCATGGTTTATCTTATAGAAAAGTTGTATCTACAGTCACCGACAATGCATCGAACATGGTGAAATGCTTTAAAGAGTTCGGTGTTCGTGTTCAGAATCGTACTGACGACATTGATGAAGATGATGCAGATGAAGATGATGATGAAAAAGATTCAGATGAAGAGGTTATCATCAGCAACTTTCCTGAACATTCAGGAGAGCATGGAGAGGAGTCAGTGAAACTATCATCCCATATTCGATGTGCCTCCCACACATTGAACTTGGTAGCAACAACTGATGCAGATAAAGGACTGAATTCACCTGGACTAAAGAAGATAAAGCATTCTGCAATGGGAAAATGTTCGGCGCTGTGGAATGCTGCTGGTAAACCCAAGTCAGCAGAAAAAATACAGGAAATAACTGGCGTCCAATTTAGGTACCCATGCGTCACCCGATGGAACTCAATGTACGACTCATTAAGCCAAATATATAAACATAAGAACGACGTGAATGTAGCTCTTGAAGAACAGAATCTACCCATCCTCAAAGACAATGAATTGGAATTTATTTCAGAATATTTGTCTGTTCTAAAACCAATTGCAGCAGCCCTCAACAAATTACAGGCAGAGAAAGAATGCTACTACGGTTGTCTTCTTCCAACAGTCCTAGTGACTCAAGATGCCCTCGCAAGATTGGAGCTTATCCAACCAAACGACCTGCGCTTGAGACACTGCATGCCATTACTGGCAGCAGTCGTCTCTGGCTTCAATGCCAGATTTGGTCATTTTTTGTCGTTGAGCCCCGAGGTAACTGATGCCGTTTTGGCCTCAGTATCTCATCCGTATTTCAAACTTAGATGGATATCATTGTTGCAAGGGCCTAATTTCAGCGATCATGAAACAATCAAGTCTCAAGTAAAAGACAAGCTGCAAATGGCTGTAAGAAATTGTAATTCTGACAGCAGTGGTAATAGTTCGGTGAACTCAGACTCATCATCTGAAGACGATTTCTTCAGAACTATGGACGGCTCATTCTCTGCTCCTAACAACAAGGAAGACTTGGAAGTCCTCAATTATTTGCAGGACACCAGTAAGGTACTCGACTCTTTAGATAGGTATCCTGCTATAAAGAAGATCTTCAAGAGGTATAACACCACGCTACCTTCCTCTGCACCAGTGGAACGGTTGTTTTCGTTTGCTGGCATGGTTCATAGCCCCAAACGAAGTCGTCTCTCGGATGGTAACTTTGAACAATTGGTTTTGCTGAAAGCAAATGTTTACAGCGGTTGAACATTAAATTAACACTCTTAACTTGCGGTTTTTACCCTTATATTGTCAGTAATTGCGTACTGCAGTAAAACTGTAAAATTAAATTCTATGTAAAAAATGTTTACTTATATATGCTGACCATTCATTGATATGGGTTATGGACCTGGTGAAATGAGAATTGAGAAAAATAGAACTAAAAACTATATGTAGGTCATTTAATAGTTTTTTCTTTGCTGATAAGTTATGATAATACTAAGTTTTAAGTTTACCACCTGAAAAACTGAAAGGGGAATCGTCAATCCCCGTGGTTTAGATCAGGTGACATGGGTAGGATGCGATGCTTGTATTGCCTCAGCCCTCAGGGGAGTATTAGGAGTGATACTTTTCAGGAGTGATTAACAAAATAATTTGTTTTTGTTTACTCTACAAGAGTACAACTTTTTTCAATTCATATAAAAGTGATCTTAAAAAGTGATCTTCAAGATCACGATCTTGATCTGGATCTTCAAGATCACATTTTTCTGGTGATCTGATCTTGATCTTCAAGATCACATTTTTCTGGTGATCTGATCTTGATCTTCAAGATCACCAAAGTTGGTGATCTTGCCCATCTCTGGCCATAGACAATATTTCGGAATTTTTTCAAAGCCCAATACACCACTAGGGCCTCTCGGTCCGTAGTGGAATAATTCCGTCGAGGTGCAGAGAGAAGTTGACTGGCATAAGCAATGGGTAATTCCACACCGTCTACGTCCTGTAATAGGACGGCTCCTAGTCCATAGGAGGAAGCATCTGTGGCTATGACAAAGGGTTTCGTGTAATCAGGATATTGGAGGATGGGATGACAGGTCAGTTTACCAATTAAAGTTTCAAAGGCATGTTGGTGATCAGATTCCCAGTTAAATTTATACTTTTTCTGGAACAAATTAGTAATGGGTTTAGCAATATTTGAAAATTGGGGGATAAAATTCCGATAGAATCCGACAAAACCAATAAATGCACGAGCGTCGTCGATGGTTTTGGGTACAGGGTACCTTTCCAGTGCTTCGAGTTTGGCTGGATCAGGTTTAATTCCTGTGGATGATAGTAGAAATCCTAGGTACCTTACCTTATGAACCTTATGTTGTTTCGTGTGTTGGTCTCTCTTCACACGGAGGTCAAGCTGGTGGCCCCGCCTCTAGGTCTGGGCTGGTGGAGGAGCGAGCTACTTTCTTGCGCTCTCCACCGTACATAGCCAGGCACGCCCGGCTCATCTGGTACTGTCCTGAGCCAGGCATCCAGTCTTTTCTTGAAGACTTCAACTTTGACCCCCGTTACGTTTCTGAGGTCCTTAGGAAGCTGGTTGAAAAGTCTTGGCCCCCTGACAACCAAGCTATTTTCCTTCAGGGTTGAGGAGGTCCCTTGTCGTGCTTTTAATTTGGGAACACTACACATTCTGCCTTTCCTATTTTCCAGTGTTGTTTGAATGGTAATTGGGTTTAGTTTTAGGTTTGGTACCAGTTTTTCGATCATTTTCCATATGTAGATTATGATGTACCTCTCTCTTCTTCTTTCCAGTGAGTACAGATTTAGTTTACGTAGTCTTTCCCAGTAGTTGAGTTCTTTGCAGCCATCAATCTTGGCTGTGAAATGCCTTTGCGTTTCTTCTAGTTTATTAGTTTCTTCCTTTTTATATGGGGACGTCAAAACTGAGCAGTATTCAAGTTTTGGTATAATCAGTGTTTTTAGCAGGGGAATCATTACTGTCCTGTCCCTTCTCTTGAACGTTCTTAGACCTGTCCGGCGACTCTTTTTGCTTTATTTATCGCTATCTGATTTTGTGTTTCGAATTTCGCATCATCTGTCATTATTATCCCGAGATCAATCGCTTTCATGCTTCTCTGAATTTCCTGTCTATCTGGAGCATAATATGCAGTCTGTTTAAGTTCTTCTTTTCTACCATATCTCAAGAGTTGAAATTTCTCGGCGTTGAATGACATGTTGTTGTCTTCTGACCATTTGTATATTTTGTTCGTGTCCCTCTGCAAGGCCTCCACGTCACGTACATCGCTGATTTTTCTGCTGATCTTTGTATCGTCTGCAAAGGATGTCACTATACTATTGCTGTTTACTCCGCTGTCTATGTCTGTTAGCATGATAATGAACAGGAGTGGGGCCAGTACTGTCCCTTGTGGTACTGAGCTGCGTACTTCCGATTCTGATGATGATATACCTTGAATTTTGACGACCTGCAGACGATCACTGAGGAAGTTGTAGATCCATTTTCCCACTTTGCCTGTTATTCCCATGTCTTTAATTTTATGTCCTATTATACCATGGTCACATTTATCGAAAGCTTTAGCAAAATCTGTGTATATAACATCGTAGTTGTCATTGCCTTCCAATGCATCTAGGATATTGTTGTAGTGCTCTATTAGTTGTGATAGGCATGATCTACCCGATCGGAATCCATGCTGATTTTCGTTGAATCTTTCCCGTGTCTCCAGGAAATCATAAATTTTCTCTCTAACTATTCTTTCAAATACTTTGGTGAGGTGGGACGTCAATGACACTGGTCTATAGTTCTTTGCTTGAGATCTGTCCCCTCCTTTATATATAGGGACAATGTTTGCTCTTTTCAAGATGCTCGGTATTTCTCCAGTGTCTAGGGATCTTCTCCATATCCAGTATACAGGGACTCTTGTAAAAAGTTGCACTTTGCAAGTTTCAGTTTAAGGTGTGCTTTTCTCAAGCGTGATAGCACATTCTGAAGACGTTGAAAGTGTGTTTTTATGTCCGAACTGTAAACGATAATATCGTCAAGATAAACGAGAGCTTCAACACCTAATAGGTCGGAAAGGACTATATTCATCAACCTAGAGAAATTAGCAGGCCCATTTCGGACTCCGAAAGGTAAAACCTGGAATTCGTAATGGCCTCGGTTAGTGGAAAAAGCAGTCAATGCCCGAGATTCGGGACTGACCTCCATTTGCCAATAACCAGATGCTAAATCGAGGGATGAAAAGAAGTTAGCTTTCCCTACGTCCAGAATTGTTTCCTGCATGTAGAATAGGGAAACGGTCTGGGATGGTAATGTGGTTCAGGCGTCTAAAATCTATACAAGGGCGAGATGTTCCGTCCTTTTTGGAGACAAGAATCATAGGAGCGGACCAGGGACTAGCTGAAGGCTGAATGACATCCTGCTCCAACATATCCGTGATGTGTTCCTCAATAGTGACTAATTGGGAATGTGGAACCCGATAGGGAGGAATGAAAATGGGTTTGGAATTGGGTTCCAGCTTGATTTCAAAAGGGACCAAATTAGTTCGGCCCAGAGGATCTCCTTTTAGGGCAATCACATCTCTATTTCTTATCAGGAAATCGAGAAGTGATTCCTTTAGTTTGGGATCTTGTAAGGCTGGTGACTCCTGAAGGGGGTGCTCCAGACATTTCTTATATTCTTCTTTCAATACTGAAGGGTTTAACTCTAAGGAACTGGAAACACGACTTATCGTACTGGTGGGGAAATCTGAGTCTATTTCTACTGTGGAAACAGTTCCTATTTTCTGATTTGAAGTTAATTCGATAGGACTTTTTCCTTTGTTTAAAAAACAACAGGGATAGCTGAATTCTGACTCTGACTAAGGACTTGGGCAATAAGAACATCTCTTTTGAAATTACTTTTCTCTGTAATCAGAGTACGCTCTGACTCAAATAATTTTCCTTGACTGTCGACTACTTTTGCTAGGAAACAGATCTTCTCATAAGGTGCTACTGTTATATGTTCGGTAGGGCATATGAAAAATTGAGAATCTGACTCTGGTTCGGCGACTAAAATTTGCCTTATGGGCTGAACTGAAACTGGCTGACTGGAAACTGACTGACTCTGGGGGCTGATTTCTGGAGCGGTTGTCCCTCTGGATGCAACCGACTGTCTTGAACTGCTATCAAGTGGAGGGGGTTTCCTATTTCGTTCGGAAATCTGAACTGAACTAATTCTATTAGCATTAAGCTGTCTGTTATTCTCATAGAGATGGTGTGTCCTATTTCGACACTTTACTAACTTTCCGGCTATGTAAATCTCCCATTGATTCCGGTTAAAAAATCCATACCTAGTAGGATATCTGTCTGAAAGGTGGCGACTGTGTCCACTATACAACATTTCGCGGGGTATACCGCGTTTCCAACTTCTAAATATAATTCAATTTCTCTGTATGTAGGTATGGGTGTGCCCGTAACTCCTCTGAGTTGACAGGAGGGTGCCTTAATTTCATATTTGTAATCTGTACTCTCTAGTAATTCATCTACGCATTGTTTCTTAATTAACGTCGCATGTGCACCTGTATCTAGGAGAGCAGTTAAATCTTGGTTATCAGTGCTACAATTTATTATTAAATCTAGGAGGTCCGCACCTATTATCCTGATGGGGAGTTTGTGTGTGTATCTGGGTTCATTACTGTAATTTAGGAGGGAGGAGGTTGAACTGCTGCCTCCAAAGTAGGGTCTAAAAAAGGGCTCGAATTGTCTTCTATGGGAGGACCTGGGTCATATTCTACGGGATCACCATACGCTGGAGGGTGTTCTTGAAAACTGTACTCTGGGGAAAATGATTCCTCCTCCGCGGGTACTTCTACGTATCGAACTATCTGACCTTGTTGATTGTACTGGGGTTTGTACATGGGGTAATAGTGTGATTGACTCTGTGGTCGTAACCTATTTGGTTGGTGGTTCGACTGAGGCTGGGAATGGACTGGTTTCTGGGATTGGAGGACTTTTGGGAACGTTGGTGGTTCGATTTCTGGAAGTGGGGCCTATACCCTGCAGGGGCTCTATCGGCACATTTTTGGCGATCGCCACGGCGATGACCATGTTCGTGACAGTGGGAGCATTAAGAGGGATAATTGCACTGACTCATCATGTGCCCAAAGCTATCGCAGTTAAAACACTGTGGAGGAGGGCGTGTATTCTGGGTTTGGGAGGCTTGTTTCTGGGGTGGTGTTCCCTGCATTGGCCTCGATTTATAGGGTTGTTGTTGTTGCTGCTGCTGAATGTAATGTACGGGCTGGTTTCTCTACCCTTTCGGTAGTTCTGGTTTGCTAAATCTGGGTAATGTTCCCTTGTTTTATATATGGCTACACTTACAGGTTTGTCAACATTTAAAAACTCCTGAAACTTTTTTTTAGGTGCTCCGGGTAGGTTTTGGTAAATGGTCGTTGCTACTATTAGATTTCTTTGTTTTGAAGTGAAAGTAATGTCACATGCATTTTCTGCGGCTCGGAGGGCTTCTCCTACGAGTTTATGTGTTCGTGTAATAAAATTATTTAAATCTTCATGTTCCTCTTTCTTCTATTTAGCTTGGAAGACTGCTTCTAACGTGGCTAAGGGTTGTACAAATGTTGTTCCTTTAAAAAATTATAATAAGTTTTATTTAAAATTGTCCCATGTTGTAGCTTCGCTAATGGATGGGACGTAGGTGACTGTATCATGAGCATTCCCTTCTTTAGGGTCGATAAACCTTTTTGCTTCCCTAATCTTTATATCATCATCGGTGATGTTTTCGCGTAAGAAATGTTGTTCTAAAGACTCAATCCAAGGTCTTACGCGTGGTTCTACAAAGTGATTATCTATGGTCCCCTTAAAAATTAAGACAGTATGGGGAAGGTTTACTAGTCTACCGAAGTTAATGTATGCTGTGGCGGGGGTTTGAGACATATTGGCTTGTACTTGATCTGAAGTTTGTGTGTTTGGGAATATGTTTGAAGGGCGCGGGGTAGGTGGAAAAATGGGTGTAGGAAAATTTTCGATGTCAGAAAGCGCACCATCTGAATTGCTCATATGTGAAGGTAGTATTAATGTATTCTAATTTGGTCTGCTTGACCGATCTTAATCTATGGAATGATCACTTGAGTGGTTTTCCCAACTACTCTATCTAAAAATACACATTAAATAAATACACAATAATTTGCCTAACTACTAACTAGGAGAAAATTTGAAAAGATTGTAAACAAAATAATAAAAAATGTAAACAAGATTTCACTCGAATGTACGTGAAGGTACGGTAATATTATGATTGGTACATTAAATAAAATTATACTATACTAACTATAATAGTGGAAATAACTCGGTTTCACTAAAAAGAAATGTATCACTGGTGTATGAAATGTTCACTGTGTTTTTTGTTAATTCTGGCTCGATACTAATTATTAACTGTTAATAATACTGACTTTTCAAATGTTTAGAGATTATTTAAAAAAAAGAGTTTGTACTTAACAAGATTCCTACGGCGAAATCCTTGGAGACGTGTCCTGAAGACGTGTCTTGCTGGCCACTTGTTCTTGGATGAAAACTAGGCGTGGAGAACTTGGAGTCGTGACACACCGGTTCAAGGGTGGATGTGACGAACTGGAAGTCGTGACACGCCGGTCAACTGGATGTTGGTTCTAGTTCCAGGGTCTGGAAGACTGGAAGAATCCTGGATGTAGAGGTCGCCAGTTGTCAACCCCTCCGTCTATGGCCTGGGTTGGTTCGAAGTCGATGGGGGTTTTAGTTAGGTGGCAGCAACAGATGTGTTACTTGCAGTAGTTTTCTTCTATATTACTCTCCGAGTTCTTCCATAGTGGCTCGGAGGATTCTGGGAGGCTTACTAAATTCTCTGAAGATTCCCGGATTCTTCTTATAACGTATCGGGGAAGTTTAATGACTAAGTTCTCTGAAGAGAGCAAGGCTCGAAGGAGAAGATAAAGACTATTTCTTACTGTATTTTACTGCTAAAATGTACAGGCAGTGCTCAGCCTTTGAATCTATTTCTCAATGAACATGGAAGATTTTTCGTGGGTTTATATACCCCAAAACTGCTAACATTATTATTATTAAATGTTGAAAAGGCTGCATTACTTTTGCACAATATTTGAAAATAAAGTAAATTTTTTAGCTGTGGTAATGTTTGAACGAATAAACAAGATATTTGAAGATGAAGCCATCTTTTTATCTTAAACCGCGTATTTTCAGATCTGATGCTGTCATGATCTGCCAAGTTAACTAAAAGTGGAAATTGAACTATGCATCTTTACATTAAAATATGCATATGAGTAAAAATTAAAGGTTTAAGATTTACAATTAAACGCTTACGCAAGACATGACTTCACCTTTTATAGCGAAGAGAGAATGTATACAAAATATGAACATTGCAAAGCTTAAACAGGATTCATTATTAAGCGAAATCTAAAAAAATGATTAAGAGATTTTAAAAAGAACAAGTCACCAATTATTTTGCAAAGTAGAAAGCAAATCAAAAATTTTATCCAAACTCGCGTTAGGCGCTTTTGGTCCTTATGTAAAAATGAATACATACACGTACATACATATGAATATAGCTATTATATAAAGTTAAAGATATACAAATATATACGATTATATAAATACATGAACCATATAAACATGAATTTTAAAAATGGATACAAAAACTATATAAATGAATATAAGAATTTCATGAGAAAATAAGATAGTATAGGAATATAGGAATTATTCATGGTTCATTTTTACAGACGCACACACACACACACACACACATATATATATATATATATATATATATATATATATATATATATATATAACATGACACACATAATAGTGTTTTCGGATTAGAAGCAAGCAAGAGAAAGGGTGTTCACCTCAGAAGCTCTCGCTTTTGCCGTTGTCAGCGGAATCCGAGCACTTGCATAAGCCTTTACGAGTCTATTGCGAGAAATTAAATAATTTAAAGAAAAGAAATAAAAAGAATACATGTGGCCGTATTTACATGTATGTAATCATGATTATGTACGTAATCATGACTATCAACGGGCATGTACGAGTGCATAAGTATTATACACATATCGGTAATCACACAATAAGTTGTGTGCGTAATAGAGACTGACATGAGTAAACATGGACTGATAGGTTGATAGGGCATAAGTAGACAATAGGTAGGTCCGATGCATGAATAATTAATACAATTAATAAAAAAACGGTCAAGATAAAATGTGGACGTATGGATGAATATGGTCGAATGATAATATTATGTTTAAGAATTTACCATACATTGAATACTAAAGATATGATCAGTATTCAAGGTATGGAAAATGTGAAGGGAATTAAGCTACTTTATGACGTCATAGTTATTCAAATTATGCCATACGTCAATTCGTAATTAATACGCCATGTTATTTAATTCGTACGTACAGTACAAGTCATTATTGGGAGAATTTAGAGGAAACGAATTAGAGAAATACAGTAATGAAAGGTTTATAGCCATTGTACAAAGAGTGAGTGGAACTATTAATTAAATATATATACTTATACGAGTATACAGTAAATATTAAGGAATTGGGTACATTTGAGGAAGAATTAAGTAAATGAATAAAGAAGTACAACCAAGGGTTCCAATCATACCACATGCAATGTGCATGCATAATCTAATAAAATTTTAGGGATGAGGGTTAGATGCAAGACAACAATAATTAATTATAATAAATTCTATAACAAATGGAAAATGGAGATATGGGTAATATTGTGATGGAAATGTTAAACGATCTAAACCGTCGATTGTCTTGTTTGTACTTTAAGGGAATGAAATTAAGGGACATTCGCTTCCCACATCGAACTTCTAATGGCACAAACATGGATACGGCTCAACCATAGAAATGGTAGGTCGCATGGTTGTGACACTGAAAAAATAGAAAGCAAATCAAAATTTTATCCAAACTCGCGTTCGGCGATTTTGGTCCTTATGTAAAAATTAATATTTGAATATAAAGATTATATAAATATAAGTACTGTATGAATATAGTGAATGTAAGGATTATATCGTATAGTCGAACACTTAGAATTGCATAAACTAGTTAGAAATACGCAGCACGGTTTTAGGCGAAACAAATCTTGCTCAACTAATCTTTTAGAATTTTTTCAAAGCATGGTTGACGTTTACGACAGTCATCGGGTGGTTGATGTAGTGTATTTAGATTTTAAAAAAGCGTTTGACACCGTGCCGCACAAAAAACTCATTGAAAAAACTAAGGCTCATGGAATCAGGGGTGTAGTAATAAATTGGCTAGAAGAGTGGTTGCGAGGTAGGAAACAGAGGGTGGTCGTTGATGGAGCGGAGTCGTGTTGGGCTAATGTAGCGAGTGGCGTTCCTCAGGGTTCTGTATTGGTCCCCTTGCTTTTTCTTATATATATTAACGATTTAGATGTCGGCCTAATCAGTACAGTTTCAAGGTTTGCGGATGACACGAAGCTGGGTGGTAGGGCGATTAATAACGAAAATAGAGGTAAAATCCAGGAAGATCTGAATAAAATCGTTGATTGGTCAGTCACATGGCAAATAAGATTCAACGTTGATAAGTGCAAAATTTTGCATATAGGTTCGCGTAACGGTAATTTTGCGTATAGTATGTCAGGGAAAGATTTAACAAGCGTAGAGCAGGAAAAAGATTTAGGAGTTATAGTCACTGGTGATTTAAAAGTAGCGAAACAAAGTACAGCAGCGGTCAAAAAGGCGAACAAAGTGTTAGGTTTTATAGCTCGAAATTTTGAGTACAAATCGCGCGATATTATAGTTCCTCTTTATAAATCATTAGTTAGACCCCATTTGGAGTACGCGGTCCAATTTTGTAATCCGCATATGCGCAAAGATATAGACAAAATCGAAAGAGTTCAAAGACGAGCAAGTAAGATGATTCCGTCGCTTAGGTCAAAGTCGTACGAGGATTTCAAAATTATGAATGGGTTCGATAACGTAGATGGAGATAGCTTTCTCGAAATATCTCGATATAATAGGACTAGAAATAACGGGTGTAAGTTAACAAGTAGAAGGTTCGAGACAGCAGTTGCGAAAAACTTTTTTACGCATAGAATAGTAAATAGCTGGAATAGTTTGCCGGTAGAAGTAATTAGTAGCACGTCTATAAACATGTTTAAAAATCGATTAGACGCATATGTTGATAGATTGGGTATAGTTTAAGGTAGTAAAATTAAGGCTTTATGGTGATAGATCCCACAGCTCAGCACAAGTGTTGTGGGATATAGGGAGGCAGCATCTTGGGTTAGGGGATACTTTCTGTCCTTACACACCCCATTTAAAGAGATTCCTCTGCCGAGCGGTGCCCCCCATAGTACTGTGAGGAATTGAAAAACTCACGATCTTCACTTGCCCCACAAACACCTTGAAATGGGAGACCCAAAATGGGTGCACACACATTTCTACATTACTGTACAGTCTTTACAGCCACACCTACACTTTTCCTCCTAAGTATATATATTGTAATGTATATGGCTGTAAATTTTGACTTGATCCGCAATCGATATGGACCGTGACTTATTTTTGGTTGGCAAGGTACTGGTATTGATGGATACCGTAATGAAATTGACTGGATTCTTTGGATCTGATATATTTGCATGTCGGTTATAAATAGATATAGAGTGTAACATATTTGTGGATAGTAGTCTATTATGACTTGATCCTGTGGATCCAGAGATTCTATCTTTAGTTTTAAATCGATAATTAATTAGTTTTAAATTGATAATTATTTAGTTTTTTAAAAATTGGTCGTTGCCACTGTACAGGCAGTTTTTACATAAATTTCTTATGTTCCTGTGGTTCGGAACCCACGTAAAATTGTAGGTCCCCTCCGCCACCACGGAGGACATACCCAATACACAATTACGAACACAGTTAGGTAGACCAGCCATGAGTGGATCCTAGGGTCTTTGTTGGTCTGAAACATTATAACATTATAACATAATGAATATAAGGATTTATATGAAGATTATATAAATACACGGATTAGGTAAACAAGGATTATATGAATATAAATATATAAGAATATACAGGATTATATAAATATACGAATTATATAAATATACGAAGTATATAAATGGATATAAGAATTATATAAATGAATATAAGAATCATATGAATGGATTTAAGAATTACACGAATATAAAAATATATGAACATAGGAATTATTCATTATTCATTTTCACACACACACACACACACACATATATATATATATATATATATACTGTATACACACCTTGAATAATAGTAATAAAACAACTACCTCATTCTGTTTTTAATGTTTCGAATATACATTAATATGCATTCGAATATACAATGGGGAAGGGGGGTTAACCCCCACACCAAGTTTTATAAAGGGGGATGAGGGGGTTTTGGGGGAGAGGGAGAATGACTTCCCCCCAAAGGGGTAACCCAGGCACCGAAGGTGAGTTTGCGAAGCACAAGCAGTGCCCATAGGGCAGTGAGTCGAAGGATCTGCTTGTATATTAAAAAAATATACAATCAAAAATAATACAGTTAGTACAGAAGAAATCCATATTCAATACACCTTTAACATATATACACGCATTAAAAATACACTTATATATAAGCTTAAAAAATAATATAGATAGTGCAGAAGAATTCTATATACAATACATGGTAAAAAAAAAATATATATATATATATATATATATCACACACACATCAACATACACACTCTAAGTTCTACCACGCTTAAATAAAATACCTAACTCACACGTAATCGAGTCCACAGTTACATCTTCATTGCTTTGTACTACACAATAAATACGATTTAATATTATTTCACCACTCAAATTATGTTGATATAAAGGGCTTTCAAATCGTTTAACACTATTTTTGTACCCACTTTACATTGGGAGTCAAACCATCACGCTCTTTAAACGCGGATAGAATACAATCAAAAGCATGCACAAAGTTGGCATCGTTTGCCAGAACATCATCATTAAATTCAAGTTTATAAACACTCCTTTCCAAACGAAGGTTTATTCTTTCCGAGCCGAGCTTTTCAACCGTAAAATTTTCTTCTTCACAACTCATATCGGCAATTGAATTATGCTTCTAAATCGTACCGACAACTGCGATTGACTTTCTCGAAAAACTTAGCGCCCCTATTTGTTTCGCTATCAATTTTGAAAATTAACGGCGCTAACAATATCGTTAATAAAAAGTTAGCGGCGCTAATCCCAGCACTGTATTTTTGTGAGGAGGGACTATTGAGCAGTTCATTTCTTCAAGTACCCTAGGGTAGAACTTATCTGGACCTGGAATTTTATTCGGATTAATTTTACCTATGGCCGAGAGTACTTCAGGCAGTAGCGGATCTAGGATTTTCGAAAGAGGGAGCGGACCTTTACATATGCAAAAATTGCGTCAAAATAATGTTTAATTATATATAAATATAATTACATACACTGGAATTAAAAATACTTATGTTAACCCTTTAAGCACCAGCAGGTAAATTTTTATACAGGATGTTATCAAATTATTCATAAATTAATAAACATATTCAGGACGTTAAAGTGAACAAAAAGTTCCATAAATTAATAAACATATTCAGGACGTTAAAGTGAACAAAAAAGTTCCTATGAACATAAATCCGCAATCGCTTTGTTTCCGAGATACGAGGGTGGGCTGAAAAGTAATGCCTCCACTCAACTAAATTTTAAACGGGTTGAAGGATTTTATCGAAACAAAAGCAGATATGTATCTTAGAGTTTATTCTTCAAAACGATACATTTACTTTTCTTTAAAATCACCCTCTACCTCGATACATTTACTTTGAAATCCATCCCATGATCCCAGTAAAACTCGCAGCTTTGACTACGAAACCAAAATTTCACAGCAGCCTTAACTTCTTCCTCAGACTCGTAGCGATTTCCACGGAGAGGTTCTTTAAGTTTAGGAAAGGGGTGAAAATCGCATGGTGCTAAATCGGGGGTATATGGTGGGTGCGGCAAGACGGTGAATTGCAGATCCTCAATTGCTTCTCGCGTTTGAACACTACAGGCCTGGAGTGTGAGGCCGTGCGTTGTCATGGTGAATTGTGACTACATTTTTGTGGATGCGAACCCTCCTGATCGGTTTTTTCAATTTCTTCAGAGTTCCAATATAACGTGCGGAGTTGATTGCTGTCCCTCTTTCCGTAAAGTCTTCAAGAACAACACCATTGATATCCAAAAAATACCCAGTCATCATCACTTTTCCAGCTGATTTTTGAACTTTGAATTTTTTTGGTTGAGGTGAATTTTTGTGCCGATATTTGATGGATTGCTGTTTATTTTCAGGGTCATAATGGTGGACTCACGTCTCGTCTCCTGTCACAATGCTGTGCAGAAATTCATAATTCATTTTCGAAGCGCTGCAGATTTTTTTTGGCAAATGCGTAGTATCTCAGGTTTTGTCTCTGCAGTGAGAGTAGTATAGCCGCAAAAGGGGAGAGTGCAAGAATGTTGCAAGTGATGACGTAATGTTGCAATGTTGCAAAGGGGGTGGAGTTGTTGCAAATGGGGGTGGGGTTGCAAAAAAAAATTCCCCCAAAGGGGGGATGCTGCAGGTGCAACAAGGAAAACTTGGAGGCGGCGTTATCCCCCAAGAGAAAGGAGAGAAAGGAGGAGGAGAGGTGTTCACCTGGCAGGAGCCAAGTGCATATTAAGACCAGCCGAGTAGGCGTTGTTTTATAGGCTCCTAATCAGCCAGTTGGCTGTAAATGGCTTGAGTTGCCAGATAGCGCCATGTATTCATTTAATTCTAATCGAAGACTGAGTTGCCAGATACCATTGTATACACTATTATAGACTCCTAATCAGCCAGTTGGCTGTAAATGGTTTGAGTTGCCAGATAGCGCCATGTATTCATTTAATTCTAATCGAAGACTGAGTTGCCAGATACCATTGTATACACTATTATAGACTCCTAATCAGCCAGTTGGCTTAGAAGGCGTAAATGTTGCCAGATACCGCAATACCATTGTATACATTATTATATTTCTTAAAAGTTGGTTTAGAAGGCGTAACATGATATAATTAAGTAAAACAACATTGCATCATTCTGTTTATTATAAATATATAGAAAATAAATATACATTTCAATTGAGGAATATGCATATAACAGTACAGGAAATATATACACACAATTATGGATATATATAAAATAAATATACATTTCAAATAGAAATAAATATACATTTCAATAGAAATATGTACATAACAGTACAGGGGAAATATCACGCAAAATATATATAAATACAATTCAATAGAAATATGTACATAATCGTACAGGAGAAATATCAAGCAAAATATATATAAATACATTTCACTTTTTTTCAAAATACTAAACTCGGTCTTAATCGAGTATATAAAATAAATATACATTTCAAATAGAAATAAATATACATTTCAATAGAAATATGCATATAATAGTACAGGGGAAATATCACGCAAAATATATATAAATACATTTCACTTTTTTTTCAAAATACTAAACTCGGTCTTAATCGAGTTTACAATTACATCATTATTGCTCTGCATTACGCAGTATATGCGGCTTAATAATATTTCACCGCTTAAAGTATAGGGAACCCTGTATTCGATATGAAGGGCTTTCATATCGTTCAGTACTATTTTTGTTCCCACTTTACAACCGGTTGGTAAGTCATCTTTAAATACGTCTAGAATACAATCAAAAGCACGCACAAAGAGTTCATCGTTAGCTACATTATTAAACACAAGTTTATAAGCACGCTTTTCTCGAGGGTTTATTTCTACCGACTCGAGCTTTTCAATCGTGAACTCACTCAACATAGCGGCAATTGAAATAATCTTCTAAATCGTTACGACAACTGCGCGTTATATAAAGAAATAGTTCTTCAGGGTGAACGGTGTAGGTGAGCTCAGCCTTGTACCGATCAATTGCTTTGTACCAAAGTTCATGGTATTTCAAAGAGTCTAAACTTTTTAAATAAACGTCCAGCTCTAGACCATTCTCACCAGCCCTACACTCGGTAAACCCATCGAGCAGAGCGGTGTAGGCGTATTCAAGTACTGTATCAAAATAAAGCATGTCCGTAACACGCGCGTCTAATATAGGTTTCAGCTTGCGGAATCCGACGATTTCAAACATTCTGTCGAGGATGAAACGGTTTCGCGTAGGAACAAGAGCGTTATTATCAGAAGCATTCTTCCACATCAGCCGTATATCAATGCACGGCCGATCGTTATTTATACACAACGTACATACAACGGCGTATGAGGGTGCGTCACTAATCTGCTCTCTTCTTGTACCTACGTTAGCAGGTTTTATAACGATCTTCACTCCACTTCTCAACTATCACGAAGATTCTATTCATCTCCTCGATACTTAAATAAACCCGTTTGTTTGTCGGTCTACATTCCGTTTCCAGTACATAGCTAATGGTACCCGATTTACGCCTGAACACGCGCAACGATTTCGTCACGGACACATCGTACGAGGCGTTGAGAATGCTGCTCAAAGGAAGTTCCATCGTATTCGAGGAGCGCACGTCCACTCGGCTCAAGCTCTGAGATAACTATGAGCCGTGTGAGGCACGCAGGTAGGCAGGAATGGTTCGACGGGCGGCTGACTCGATGATACGTGAATGGGCTTGTTCGTATGACGGCGAGTCGAATTGTTGTACATATTTCGGTACAAGAATTAGTTTCATCACTACCAGCCTACGCACCAGACAGTTTGGATAAGTACTAGGAACATTTTATGTTTTACTAAACATCTCCACACTCCGGCGCACTATTTGAGAGGAACATATGTTCATATTTTTCCTTTCTGCCCATCAAACGATACTCGTCTCTAAACTCTGTTAAAAATTCACGCAGGGCACTAGCCACAACCTCACTACGAACCTCATCATGATATACGTTAATATAGTGATAAAAATACTTAAGATTGTCCATGATCACGAGATTCACATTTTCAGTCGTAGGGTATGAGTAATCGACATGGTGTAGCATGACGTAATACCGCTTGTCACACCACCCATCAGCAAGACTCATTATCCATACCTGCTGCTTCTCTTCTGCACGCGTTGTTTCTTTTACTTCACGGTGTATGTGAGACTTTATAAAGTTTAGCTCTGCAGTATACTTCAGCACATCATCTGTGCAACGAAAGACTTCAACGGTCTCACCAGAACATCCGTAGAGTATTTGTACATCTTGGAACTTCGCACAATCCAATGTGTTTTTAAAAGAGGCATAGGAGGGAGGAATAGGAAGTTTTTCGGTATCCACCACATCCTGGCACTTTACTGAATACCATTTCGTAAACGTTGTGCAAGCAATATTAAAGGTAGCCATTTGAATACACGTCTGATCTGAATACACGTCTGATCTCTGGGCTTACTGCGGTCGACTGACCACGCAGGGACTCCCAGATAGTAGCATGACTCACGGTCTTACAGTGGGCGGAGCTTAGAACTTTCACCTGCACACACACACACACACACACACACACACACACACAAAGGAGAAAGTGAAACGCTATTTGAAACATGATTTATTTAACAAACGAGATATTCAAGTTATATATTTACAAATACGATTTAATAAACGAGATATTCAAGTATATATATATATTTACAAATACGTGTAATAAATCAATTTTACAAATACGATTTAATGAACGAGATATTCAAGTTATATATATATATTTACAAATACGTGTATAAATCAATAGATACGATTATATACAAGACGTGTGAGTTAACAATAGAAGCATCATTGGTATCCAAAGGGTACGGTATCATAGGTACCAGGTAACTGGTAACGTTTCCTATAGGTGTTACGGCACACCTTCGTACCCCTAAGTTCCTTCACGCCCCCCAGCTTCTGCGCCCGAAAATTGTGGGTGCCTACAATTAGTTGGGGAGGTTGTTCATCATCGTCCAAACATACTAGATCCTTCAACGACTCAAAGTTAACAACCTCCCGATTCGCATGGTTGAGCGTAATACCCTTTGCCTTCACGATATATTTCATTTCCTCCCCCACCCTGACCCGTACCCCATAAGTCTTAGGTCCTGTTGAGGCAAAAGAGTCGGCGTATGCGTTGTCCCCATACTCATCCTTGATTTCATCAGTGAGCTCGCCGAGGAACTCCCCAATAGTGGGCATGTATTCACCCTCCCTCTCTGTGAATATCACGCTATCTGTATCGGCATACAATACTCTCCGCCCAAGAGAATGCAATAGACCCCCAAAGTTTTATACGGGCGTAGGCTGTTGTGAAGCTGGCCACAGGTATGTTTGTAACCCTTGAGGTATCTGTGGCAAATTCAGTGTTGTTGTACTTTATTACGTAAGTATTACCTACATTTACGATCTCCATGACCTCTTTATCGGGGGCATTGGCATAATCCCACACATCGCTATAACTTTGTGCCAAATGAATGCTCCATTTGCCGGTATTCTGCGCAAATTTTCCCCATAGACTGTTTAGACACAACTTTGCACTAAAGCGCTTGCCAGGATTCTTTACAATTTGGATACGATCAAGTTGTATACCTTCGCGGTCGCGGTAACGTTGAATATAGGCAGACTTTTCATCTTATCAACTCCTCGCGGATACCCTGATGCCTCAACCTTATCCTTCAAAAAGGTGTTTATATATGGTGTGAAAAGGTTGGGTAGCTTCTGAAACCTCCACACCTCATGTATCTTCAGTATTCTATAACCATGGCGTACGGCTAGGGCCAACTCAGGACTTGTATATACGCCTCTGATCTTACGCTGGTGGGGTATATGGTTACATTCGCCGTTATCCTCTTCCGCGCACTTCACGCACAGGGGAAACATGAGCTTGTCGTCGATAACGACAGGTAAAATCGGCATCCATAAATTGCGTCGGGGGAGTACGTCTACGAAAGAGAGCCCAAAGTAACGATCATTCAAATTTTTTGAAAATTCATTGATGGAGGGTAGTCTAGGTCCCACCAGTTTCTCAGGAGCGCCCACGGGGTACGGATTGCTCTTCATCACGTATGGGTATAAAGAACAGAAATCGTAGTAATGGAGCTTCACGCCCTCCGTAGGTGGAAAGTATAGTCTGAAAGGATTTGTACGTCCTCCAAACAAGCTATCACCACATTTGAGAGGATCCAGCACCATTGAACGCTTGATCGTGTTTATTTCCTCACGGTACACCTCGTCTGTCTCCATCCGTGCATCATATTCATGCTCCCACAAGACTTTGTGAGTGAACTGTGATCCTATAAGTTGATCGCGGGTGCGGGTTGATGCGAGACAGTCGGCAGGAGACCTACCGTGGATATCTCCGGTGATTCCGCACTCAGGACGGGGGCATCCATGCCACCAGCAACCGTTAAAGGAGTACACAGTCTTCACACCAGTGACAAGGTTTTCACTTAACCCATCAACCCAAAAAACACGTCCATTAATCTTAATGGGTACTTCACCCGTGTTGCGGGCGTGCTTTATGTATACACCTGTCTGTTGCTGTAGGTGTATGAGCCAGTAAATAGCCTTGTGTCCGTAACTGCGGGGGTTGTTTCGGTGAATAATGGCTAAGGTGTCTTTAGGCATGAAGTTATTCTTGAACACCGTAAAACATAATGATGCGATGGTGGTTGCGACTTGCAGTGGATCGCATTTGAAACGGGCTATGTACATCCTTCTAAAGGCCTGGAAACATACTCTAAGCACGCGCACATCATTCACGCAATAACGCTCACATTCATCAGCTATATTATAAGGGTTACTTTCATTAAAACTGTCGTAGTATCGATCAAAGTCTTCACGTTCATCCATACAGTCAAAATAATGTTTGGGGGGTGGTGGGCCTACGTAGTTTAAAGTCTCGCTGGTGAGGAAAGTGTAAGGGAAGTATCCTTTGGAAACTTCAGCTGCTACTCCCATCACCTTGGGTAGCTTTGCTAATTTACAAGGTGTGAATAATAAAGTATCTTTAAATTGTACATTGCCTCTTATCTGCATCTGTATTAATTTGTTGCCTCTTTTCAATGGATCACCTGTAAATATCTCAGAGGATTCGTGTTCAAGCAACTCCTTATAAAGGAACTGCGTGTCAAACTTTGCCCCGTTATGGGCGAGAATATACAGTCATTTTTTTGAACTTGTCGGCTAACTTGACAATATAGGACACAAATAGTTTCACAGGAGTATCGCGGACATTCGTTTTAAAAACGTTTGTCCGTTTTCCACATTTGGGGCACTCGTCACATTCGATACCCATACACTCATCACAGATGGTCTGGCTCACAAGTAAATGTGGAATTACCTCTTTGGTTTCAGCGTTCGTATATGTTTCTATATCGTAGTATACAGTTATACAAGGGTTATTTTTAAGCTTAGCATCTTTCATATAACATACATGCTTTACTCCATCCGCCTTATATTCCTCCTGGCATGTAGGACAGTGAATTATGTCACACTTGTGCTTAAATTTCCCCCAATTATCCATTGTGTGAAACATACCACATTCACAGATTCTCATTTTCCTGCACGTGCCAATTGATTTATGGAAATCAAAACAGATATTATTGAAAAATGCGCGTCTACACACATCACAGTCTCTCTTCTCAGCTTCAACTACACGGCTTTCACATTTGGTGCTTTTACACTGCTCACATACCATGTGACATTCTTTACAATGTCTCACTTTATCATCCGCAAACTCGAGGCACCCCTCGAGGGTGAGGGTTCGTTGGCAGGGGAGGAGATCACAACTACACTGTCGTCGAGGTCATCCGTAATGATGGGCTGCTCTACCTCATCGTCATTCACGGTTCTGTGGGAGAAGAAATATAAGGAACAGCACTCAAAATTTGTAATATTTTGTAAATGACCCACTTAGGAGTGTGACGTGTTAGAAATGGACTCTGTAGAAAAATTCAGATTCACGAGCCCATCCACATGTATTATATCTGGACCTACAGGATGTGGTAAAACTGTGTTTATGCTTAAAATCATTAAAGAAAAGGGGGAGATGTTCTCGAAATTTGTGCGTAAAGTTATATGGTGCTATTCGACGTATCAATCAGTGTTCAACGAGTACCAAGATGATATTTTGTTCCACAAAGGCGTATATGACGTTAATTCGTTAAAGGGAAATGAACATACAATCATTGTAATTGACGATCTCATGTTGGAGATGGATAAAACGTTTGCCGAGACATTTACAGTATTCTCCCACCATCTTAACATAAGCGTGTTCTTCATCAATCAGAATCTATTTTTCAAAAATAGATACATGCGCGATGTGTCGTTAAATACGCAATATCTAGTCTTATTCGCGCAACGTAGAGATGTATCACAAATTGGGGTATTAGCCAATCAAATGTTCCCGAATCAGCGTAAGGAGTTTTTGGAAGTTTATAAAGAAGCTACAAGCACGCGTTACGGATATTTGCTTTGCGACCTTCATCCGCGAAACACGTTTAGAGTGCTTCTGCGAACGAATATATTTCCAAACGAGCCTGAAACGGTGTATATTCCAGAATGACAAAGAGACTAAAGAAATACCGTGAATTAATAAAAATCTATCATCGACTGCCCCGGGCATTGCAGCAGATGTTTATTAAAAATATCGATGCCGACTTTTTAAAATGCATCTGTGAAATCTGTCTTAACGTTATAAATTGCAATGTATCAATGAAAACCCATCAGAAGGCTCGCCTACGCCGCTACAAGAACATAATACGTGCACTCGCTCGTAAAAGCCAAACTGTAGCGAAGAAAAAACGAATTATTGTACAAACAGGAGGGTCATTTCTCCCCATCTTATTTTCAGTTTTGGGTCCTTTACTGACTAGATTAATATAATGAAGAAAGTGGTAGTGATTCCCCACGAGGTGTACGCTTCACTGCAAAGGAATCCAGACACGTATCTAGATCCCCGTAAAAGCAGACTTAAAAGAATGGAAAGCGAATTGTTAGCCCTATTAAACAGTGAAAAAACACCTGATGAGAAAAGAATCTTATACCAAGAAGCTCTGCAGAAATTTCTTCACGAGTACGAAAATTATAAGAGCCCTACAGAGATTCCTGTGGTTATTAGGCACAGCACGGGGGACGATGGACATGGCGACATAGGATCTGAGCCCGACGATACAGCTGACCAACCAAAAAGATTAGCCACACAACATATCGAACATGTATTAAAAAATACCCTCCCACTTACATTGAGGAGTAAAGGCTTAAGTCTTTATAATCTATTGAATGAGGATCCCGCCATACAATGGACCGATACAGGGGAGATCATTGTGGAAGGATCAAAGGTACAGGGATCGAATATCGTAGACATTGTCCATGATCTGGTGAGAAAGTGGGATAGGCCATCACCATCAGGATGGAAGCATATTAAAGCAAGACTACAACAAATAAATGTCCCTAAAACGTTGATAGGAAATCTGAACAGGTTAAAAGACTTGGAACATGCAACGCCTGTGACACAATTGAAGGCACCGTCACCCCCGGCGGTAACACCTTTGAGAGAGGAGCAAGAAGAGGTTAAACCAACCCTACCCACGTGCCTCTAAAATACGCAAATGGCTAACGTATTAACTAAACGCTATTATGACATTTCTACCCCATCCTCTTACGGCGGCGTAGATAGACTGTACAGAAGTGTTTACGGAGTAGGAAAAAAAGATGTTGAAAGATTTTTGAGGGAGCAGGACGCTTATACGCTTCATAAGCCTGTGAGAAAAAGGTTTAAAACAGCCAAGACAACGGCTTCCTCGATTGATTCTATTTGGCAAGCAGATTTAACAGACATGCAAAGATATTCTGTGTATAACGATGGTTACCGCTACATTCTATTCATAATAGACGTATTCTCTAGATATCTGTGGCTAGTTCCTCTGAAAAATAAATCACCTGAAACAGTTGCTAAAGCCACCAAAACGCTAATGTTAAAAGAAAACAGGGTTCCTGGCTATTTTTGTACGGATATGGGGAAGGAATTTATAGGCCGTGCTTTTCAGAACATGTTGACAGAGTTTAATATCAGCTATTACACAACCAATTCTATACATAAGGCTTCTTTAGCTGAAAGAGTTCAGCGCACCATAAAGGAACGCATGCACCGTTATTTTACACATAAAAACACATACAGATTTCTAGACATTCTGGAATCATTGGCATCATCCTACAACCGCTCACACCATCGCACGATTGGGACAACACCTAACGAAGTTTTAGAAAGAGGTACGCTCCCGAGAAGAGATGGATCACCACCACCACCACCACACTCTGCGCGCTTCAAAATCAATGATTATGTAAGGCTGTCGCGTTCGGGGAATAAATTCGCAAAGGGTTTTGAGCAAGGATGGACACGCGAGATTTTTAAAGTTAGGGCTGTGAGACCTAAAGGTGAGATAATGATGTATTACATTGAAGATTTGAATGGGGAAGAAATCTCAGGAGGCTTTTACCGCGAGGAATTGCAGAAAGTTGCGTTTAATTTAGAAAAAAATGTGTTTAAAATTGAGAAAATTTTAGGAAGCAAAGGTTCAGGAAGGAGAAAAATGTACCTGGTGAAATGGCTAGGGTACCCAGAAAGCTTCAACACCTATATAAAAGCTGATGCAATAATGAAGCTTAAATAGTATGCAACATGGCTCCTAACCATTTCTACGTCACACTCCCGTCCTCCTCGTCCCTGTCTGTACACCCTAACAACACACTAGCCAACTTTGTAACAGAACTCCAGCACATTGAATTGGGTCGTGATTCGTATGAGGTGGGGATATGCGAAATTCAGCTGGACACCGTCTTTTTAAATATTGAACATAAAGAAACCGTTTTTACGATTCTTAGAGACATTGACGAGTGTGAAAAAGCTGGGGTAGCTATGGATGAAACTATGCGCATCGCTCGGACTAAGATTGCACGGTATTACAGTACAGAAGTAAGACTAGGGCCGGGTCAATATGGTTCGGCCGAGGATGTTGTGAGAGGCTTAAACGTAAGTTTAAGAAACTCAAACCTTACGAATGATTTAGTATACGAATCGTAAACAACCCTGCACATACACTAATCCTAAAATCAAAGACTAACAGACGTATTAAAGACCATAGAAAGTTCCAAATTCTAGCCAATGGCCGCTATAGCGCAGTCTTCCAAAGAGACACATTTCACGAGACACAGCATGACTTGTCCAGATTAATGTATCAATTGAAGATGGAGAAATTGGCTGAAAGGTCCCCAGACATGTGCTATATTTACAGTAATATAGTGGAGCACCAGTTTGTTGGGGATACCCAGGCACGCCTGCTGCGCATTGCTCACATCCCCAACCATAGAGGAAGGAGTTTGAGTATTACATATGACAGACCCCATTATGTGAATGTCGCAACTAATTTAATAACCAATATCACAATATATATAAGAACGATTGAGGGTGAAAACTTCCCATTCGGTAACGGGAGCTTAACAGTGAAGCTACACTTTCGACGCACTGAGTTATAATGGATAGAAAGCCTTTCACCGTCTATCGAGGGATGCGATACCAGCGCGGTAGTGGACTTGGGTCCATTTTTTCATCCATACTACGTACGGCTGTTCCTTTGCTGAAGAGGGGTGCCAGATACCTTGGAAGGAAAGCGCTACAATCAGGCCTTAACACTGCAGAAGACATATTGGCCGGGGCTAAACCTAAAGAAGCTCTAAAAAAACATTTAAAGCGTACACGGGACGAAATCATCAAAGATGCAAAGAGAAAAATGCGTGGTGGCGGGAAGAAGCGGGCTGCCCGGAAGAAGAAGGGGTCACGTGGTATTAAACGTAAAAGGCTATCAAAAAAGAAGTGCTGTAAGCGAATGAAACCTATGGTTGACCACTTTTTTGACTGATATAAGCTAAGGACATTGATCTCATGAATCATAGTTTGTTTACCACTTGTCGAGAGAGGAGTCACTATTTCGCCATGGCACGCTTCATCCACCCATGTAGTTCACAATGCTGTAAATCGGAGCTGTCCCTTTTTGAGCTACCTCCAACCCAAGTTTCTATTGAGCACAGTGACTTTATTACAATTAACCCTTTAAACACAATTAGTTCCCCGAGTGCACCTATAGAATTCGTGATACCCAGCTCAGGCCCTTACTTTTTTGATCCAAGCTGTGTGCACATGTACGCTAAGCTACGTATAGCCCATTCTGATGGAACGGTCTGCGATGACAAATATGCTGTATACCCTGAAACAAACTTTCTGCACTCCATATTCAACCAGTGTGACGTATATTTAAATCAGACCAACATATCGGCAGGCACGGGGTACTATCATCTACGAGCCTATCTGGAAAATGTCCTCAACTTTTCCAAAGAAGCGAAGGCTACCTTTTTAAGTGCGGAGGGATATTATCAAACTAAAGATGAAAATAGTATAAAGGACAAATTTAAAAATTCTAAAAAGAAAATATACGAGTGTTTTGGACGGTTGCACACAGATTTCACTTTCCAGGAGAAGTTGCTTGTGAACGGGGTGGATATGAAAATAAAGCTCACCCGCACGAGTCCTGAGATCTGCTTAAATCTGGCTGCGGATCAAGAAGAGGGTGCAAAGCCCGTTGTGGTTCACATTATGGACACATACCTCCGCGTACGGCGAGTGAAATTAAGTTCACCAAAACAACTAGAAATTGAGAAAAATTTACTAAACGCTACAGTGAAATATCCTATTAACAGAGTGCAGATCAAACTATATACGGTTCCTGCAGGGTTGGCATCGAAGCAGATAGAAAACATTGCCCTGGGAAATCTTCCTAAAAGGATATTAATCGGCATGCAGGACCACGCTTCGGTGAATGGAAAATATAAAAAGAGTGCCTTTAAATTCGAGAATTTCGGACTTAAAAATATAACTCTATACGTTAATGGCACTGCTTTGGGTGGAACAATGGGTACGGACTATTCATCAGACGCTGTGTTACCGCTTTGTGCCAGAGCCTATAGTAATCTGACCCATATTGCAGGTGATTGTGATGAGCTTGGTAATGGGGTAACGCAGGAAGAATTCATTGATCAATTTAACCTTTATCCGTTTGACATTACACCTGACTTATCTGCTAGCGTAAATACCCATTTAACCCCACAGCAGAGCGGAAACATCTCAGTGCGGCTGGAATTCGCCAAGCCTATAGACGCTCCTATTAGTGTACTAGTATATCTCGAATCGCAAGCCCTAATAGAAGTAGATAGATTTAGGAGCGTTATCACTGACTTTTAAAATGGATGCTAATACACTTCAGAAAGTAATGGAGCGAGTCACACGTTCCAAATTTATCGGCGTGTTTGCGAAGAATGAAACATTGAGTTTGCCAAGTACGCGAGAATGCGGTAGTCTTATTGTGAACACAGACATCATCGGTAATGAAGGGATTCACTGGATCGCTGTCTATTTTAAAAATAGACAGCGCCTGTACTATTTTGATTCACTCGGTACTCAACCCTGGAGTGACCCTATTATTGTAAAATTTCTCGCTCAGTTACATATTCCCGAAGTTGTATGGACCCCATTTCGCATGCAAGGATATTTTACTAATGTTTGCGGAATGTACTGCGTCTCATTTCTCATGCATATGTCAAATGATAAAGAATTTATAAATTTTTAAATTTATTTGACCCGTGTCACACTCGCCGAAACGATGAAATGGTATGCAGACAGATAAAAAACCGTTTTCCAATTGTACGTACTCGTTGTATATTATAATGTTTTTGTTCGTATATTTGTAACGATATATTCTGTAGTTGTTTATTGTACTGATTTCTTTCATTTAATAAATTTATGAAAATATTGTGTCTTCTTATCCCAAAAAGATCGAAAAACACTTACATTATTTCGGTGTGACATTGTTGACTGATCAGTATATCCTCCCTATTCCGAGATTCTTCAAAAGATTGTATAACACGTGTCAAATCCTCATCGGACCTTAAAGGAATAATGTTCATTCTTTTAAAACATATACAGAGTATACAGACAGATCCCCATTATGTGAAGATATCTTTGGTTCGAGGAATAACATTGAATGCCATAAAAATTTCGATTTTAGCATAATGGGGTAACAAAATAACATTGATTGACATAAAAATTTTTGGCGAGTATCTATTTGACGAGATACTACACCCATCCATATATATATATAAATTCTAATTATAGACACTTACATTTCTATGGTAGTCCCTTGCGTCGGATTGTAAGGAGCGTCACTGCAAATATCTTCTACGGTTTGCGTTGAAAATAAATCATCACGGTCAATCGCGTTAAAAAGATTAATTGCGGTTAATGCTGCAGTATCACGTTCTTCATACAAGTCTGGGGAGACGTACAGGTCCATGGTGGAGGGAATGATTAATCACTGACGCGAAAATAGCTACTGTTACTCCCAACTGAAAAATATCCCCTTTTATATGCACAATCGCCAAGCTCCGCCCAAAAGACCAGATGTTCGTAGTGATTGGCTGCCGATGTAGCTGGGTGGAGCTATGACGTGTACCAATCCGCTATAACGGGACCGGATGAGTAACATATATATAAAATCGTGTTTCTTGAATTATAGGCACTTACATTTCTATGGTAGTCCCTATATTATATTTTTACTTACAAGTTAATAGTATTGTTTTCTTGTGTTAACATAATTGTTAACTTATTTTATAATAAAGAAATATAGCCTAATTATATTTTTAAAATAGCATTCAGTTTCCACATTAAACTGTGGATCTAAGGTGACGTGAAAACTTTATCCGTTGTCACTCTTCGAGCTAGTTGTTATTATTACTAAAGAGAAAATCATGCATGCTTTTCGGTCATACTACTGACTCGTCAAATGATGCATTAACACGTTTTTCGGGCATACTACTGACTGCCTCGGGTCAAATGATCCTGTTATTTTAAATCCGGTTCAATAATCCTGTTATGTTGAAATGTGGAAGAGTAAGCTACGACCCCCATCGACGAGATGTATTTCTGAATCCATGTTAAACTGGAGGTCTAAGGTGTTGAAAAGCTTACCAATTCGGCGAGAAAGAGTTAATTATTATTGCCATAGAAAAAATCGTGCATTACGATGTTTTTCGGGCATACTACTGACAGCCTCGGGTCAAATGATCCTGTTATTTTAAATGGATTTTTTATAGTTTCCGGTTTTTATTTTTACTTACATGTTATTAGTGTCATCCCTGCATGACATCAGTAAGTACGATACACTCCTAAACAAAGAGGTATGGTAGGGGTAAGTACAGTAGGTAATTTTACGGCCACATATTTTTTGGAAAAGTCGGAAATCACGCCCAACGATCCCTGACTGTCCGAAAGTTGATGACATGGGGAAATTGCTCTACAGCCTAACCTAGCGTACGCCTGACGTGGCAGAAGACTCACCCTGACTGATATAACATAATATGGGTATGGTTTTCGATTTGGATTTCCTTTCTCACTAGAAACAAACTCTGCCATTTTAAGGGTGGTATACTACTGCAGCACTAAAATGTTATAGTTTAAATGAAGAGGCTAACCTTCTTATTTACATCTTCGTATTTGCGTCTTGGCAACTAAGATTTTATTTAGTTGGTTGTTCATTCGAACAATTATAACGTCGAATAATTGTTGCTTCGAACAACTGTTTTTCGAACTATGGTTTTCGAACAATTGTGCTCGAACAATTGTGTTCGAACACAATGGCAAAAGATACAAGCATATCCCGTTATTTGAACAAAACTCTCTCTCTCTCTCTCTCTCTCTCTCTCTCTATATATATATATATATATATATATATATATATATATATATAATTGTGGGCATATCTAAGAAATGGAGTCGAGAGAGGTTTTGTTCAAGCTGTCTAGGAGAAAGGTAAATTATGGTCAATCGAGTTGGGCAGATTCTCGGAATTCCTTTCCTCTAGCGGATTGTGTTTTGATTAATTTCAACTTTTAAATGAATTTTCGCAAATTCTCGTATTTTTTCAATTTTTTTCGCATGGAATGAGGCTCGTGTGTTTCATAAATTTTCATCTCGTATGGAGTGAAGGGATACTTATCAGGGATTGGGGGGAACCCCATTGACCACGACGAAACCCTATTTATGAGATAAGATGAAATAGTGATTTGAGAATAATCTTTGTGCAGTTTAAGTAAATACATTTATTCAAGTAGAGGTTGCAACCTCTCCTTCCTTCATGCGAATACTGTAATGTTCTACATAATGATACAACTTAGATATATATATATATATATATATATATATATATATATATATATATATATATATATATATATATATATATATATATATACGGGTTTGGGGAATGACGATCGTCTGTTTTGAATTGTTTCATAAATTTTCATTTCCGCTCGTTTTTCCCCACTGATATTCGAATGTTTATAATGAAAATTGAGTGTGTAAAATTATTTATTTGATAAACAGAATTTAATTGGATTCATCCCAACGTCAGACCATTACTTTGGTCTTATATAATTATTTTAGGAGAATTTAATAAACATAATATTAAAGTACATTTCTTTCTCATTAAAATGTTCAGGGTCACGCGGCCTGTTTTGCCTTTTTTTTTTTGTTTCACTACAGATTTGTTTGTGGGTACTTCTTTTATTTATTTCTTGTAGTACTTGTGTTACCTTATTTCTATACAATAATGTCTTGAAGTGAGTGATACTGACATCGTGTGTAATGATTCATTGAGGCAGTGAAACTCATTTTCTTTACAGATATGCAAGTTACCCATAAAATTTGAAGCTAAAGTATGTAAAGAAAACTAATTTTGATGGGAGACTTGTCTTGCTAAGAAGCCTCCAAGACTAAACTTCTCTCTACTTTTTTTTTTTCCAACGTCAGACCATTACTTTGGTCTTATATAATTATTTTAGGAGAATTTAATAAACATAATATTAAAGTACACAGAATTTAATTGGATTAACTACCGTCATATATATTGTGGTACACAATGGATGATTAATATATGGTTTTCTTGGACACATGGCGCTATCTGGCAACTGAATACATTGCACTATCTGGCAACTCAGCCAGAATAGAGGTTTATAAAAGACCGAGAAGCTGATGAAAGAATCATTCAAGCTCGGCTCCCAGCCGAGCAAGGACCTCTGGTCCTTCTCTTTCTGGCCCTTTGGGAAAACCCCTTAGAGGCCTCTTAGGTTAGGTAAACGAAAATAACTTGGGGGAGAACTCCTCTCTCTCCTTCAGGTGTCTCTCTCTCTCCTTCAGGTGTCTATCTCTCCTTCAGGTGTCTCTCTCTCCTTCAGGTGTACCCCTCCCCCCTTGGCTCAGCCAACTGGCTGATTCTGGCTGATTAGGAGCCTATAAAACAACGCCTACTCGGCTGAAGTCTTAATATGCACTTGGCTCCTGCCAGGTGAACACCTCTCCTCCTTTCTCTCCTCCTTCTTTCTGGTCCTTTGGGGGGAATAGCTTGGGGGAGAACTCCGCCCCCAAGTTGCATGCCCCTTGCAACCCCGGTTGGCAACAAAGGCCAGTACTCTTTTTTTTCTTTTTTTCTTTTTTTTTCCTTTTTTTAATTTTTTTGCAACCCCCCACCCCCCTTTGCAACATTCTTGCACTCTCCCCTTTTGCGGCTATACTACTAGTGAACATGCGAGGCACCCATCTGGCGCAGACCTTTCGGTAACCCAGAATACTGATAATGTGTCCCACTCGCTCTTTAGAGATATCGAGCATTGCAGCAATTTAATTTTGTTTAATGCGACGATTTCCACGAATCAGTTCGTCAACGTAGTTCCGATGAGACTCGTCGGTTGCCGTTACAGGCCTTCCACTTCGCGGTTTGTTTCGCAAATCTTCTTGCCCTGCTTCTTCTTCTTTACACTGCCTCTCCCAACGTCGAACGGTACTCACATCAATACACTGTTTGCCGTACACAGCTTGCATTCATCGATTAATGTCCATGGGAGCAACACTTTCCGCGGTCAAAAATTCAATTACGGCATGTTGCTTGAAGCGAACGTCTTCACTCCTATCCATTGTAATCGATACTGAACCAACGTGTAAAGTGAGTGTAGGCTATATTAGGCTATAAGCCTATAACACAAAACCGGTTTTATCTGGTTACCTCTAAACAATCTGGAATGGGATGGGGATATCAAGTTACAACACAAAACCAGATCTATCTGGTTGCGCTACTTTAATTTTGTCGATGGATATCCAGAAAATTTGCCGAAGACCGAATGTTCTCAAGCAAAATTCTTTTTATGGATGAGGCATGCTTCACAAGAAGTGGCGTACCAACTCTTCATAATGTGCATTCGTGGGCGGATGAAAAGCCACACGAAATCCGTGATAGAAGATACCAACACCAATTTTCAGTAAACGTTTAGATTGGAATTCTTGGAGATAATTTAATGGGCCCTTACAGATTCAGAGCACGTCTTACAGGAAATTTGTATTTAAATTCTCTAATGAAAGATTTACCGCCATTATTGGAAAATGTGATACTTGCTGTTCGACGGCACCCGCTCACACTACTATTGCTGTTAGAAATTTTCTGAATAAAGAATATCCTCAGCGGTGGATTGGGTGGCATGGTCCCGTCGCTTGGCCACCCAGGTCTTCGGACCTAAATGCAATTGACTTTTTCTTGTGGGGTTATTTAAAAAAATCTTGTTAAGCAAAGGAAGTTAATAACAGCTGAATTGTGGCAACGTGTTCAAGATTGTTCATAAACAATACGCAGCCATGTAGGTGTTTTCGAATGTATGCGGCAAAATTTCCAACGACGCGTTGAAGCATGTACTCTGATGCAGGGAAACCATTTTGAGCACTTGCTGTAAATAAACTTTGATAAACTTTAATGACTTTCATTTTAATTGGATCATCCTCGGCAAAAAAGCAATGTATCTCGGAAATGAAGAAATTGCGGATTTATGTTCATAGGAACTTTTTTGTTAACTTTGACGTCCTGAATATGTATACTAATTTATGAGACATAATTTGACAACACTTTGTATATAAAATTAAGTCGAAACACAATAATACACTTTCGTGGAATGAAGAAAATAAAGTTGGTGAATAAATTCTGAAAAGAATGTAGTCATCAAAATTTTTAGCTATGCATCGAAAGCCATGATAGGTTAAAAAAAAGTGACAAGTTGTTTTTGAAATTTAGCTCTTTCGTGAGCTTCAAGTAAAATCTGTGATGCTGCATGTTGTTGTTGTTGTTTAGCCGATCAGCCGACCGTGATCGAGCAAGCCGGCGGCACGCAGGTAACCGATCGCCCTCTCCGGAGTGGACCAGAGGTTCAGCGCACTAGTGATGTTGTGTTGTGTTCGTTGTTGTGCTAGAGCGGTACAGTCTGTCATAATGTGTTCAATTGTTTGTGGTATGTCCTGGCACAGGTGGCAGGTGTCGTCTATGGAGTTGTCTAGTCTGTGTTTATATGTCCGTAAGTTGGGGTGATGTCCACATCGGAATCGTGCTAAGTTAACTCGATCCGATCTGCTCAGGCTGATCTCTGACCTGTTAATGGGTGGTGGCTTCGCACCTAGGACCGCATTCGGACAGAGTCGTGTCAGTGCTCTGTGGGTTAGGTGTGTGTGTATGTGTTTTCTGTACTGTGTGATGTCTGTGGGGCGTGGTATGGAATGGAGTATTTGGTTATAATGTCTTTCTGGTGTTACCTTAATGGTGCGAGGTGTTGGTGCATGATTGTATATGTAGTGGCAAGGGTGTTGTGGGTTAGTTGTCGCTGCTGCCATGAATTGTGTTCCCCTCATGTCTAAATGTTCCCTAACTTTCAGTATTTTTGTTTCTGTGTGCAGGTGTTCTATTGGTGTTGTTTGAGTGCATCCTGTAATGATACGAAGTGCGTTGTTTTGTATTGTCTGTAAGGTGTTTATGTGTGTGTTTGAGATAATGGGTGCCCAGCATGGGCTAGCATAGTCCATAACTGAGCGAATATATTGTTTGTATATGAGTGATGTTGTTTCCTGCTGGTGTCCAAAGTTTGTGCAAGTTAGTACCCTAAGCGTGTTAAGTCTTGACGTACATTTGTTTTTAATGTCCTGAATGTGGTTTGCAAAAGATAATGATGTGTTGTATGTGACCCCAAGTATTTTGGTTCTGTGAGTGTGTGGAATGTTGATGTTGTTTAGTGTAAGCTGTGGAATTACCTGGTGTTCTTTTGTGTTGCTTATAAGCAAGGTGATGGTTGATTTTGTGGGCGCTACTTTGAGTCTATTGTGTGTGAGTCAGTCTTGTATACTGTTTATGTATGTTTGTAGGTTATTTGTAGAGGTGTCGATGTTGTTGTGGGTGGATGTTAGAGTGATGTCATCTGCATATGATGATAAGGTAAGCTTGTTATCTATGGGTGTTGGAATGTCATGCATGTATAAGTTGAAGAGTGTTGGTGAGAGAACAGAGCCTTAAGGGACCCCGTTCGGAAAAAGCTTGTTTTTGGATGACTTGCCATTAAATGTGACATGTGAGTATCTTCACGAAAGATAGTTGCTCAGCCACCTTTTGGTGTTATTGTGCATGTTTGTCTATTGTTGCTAATAGTGTACGTTGAGCTGGTCGTCTGGAGTTGATGCCATCCATGATGTGCTGCGTGAGGTTAGTGAGTAATGTCGTGTTGAGTGGTGAGGTCTGAATCCATGTTGAGTAGGCGAAAGTGGAATGTGTGGGTTGGTGATTTGTAAGATTAGTCTTTCTGTTACTTTGGAAGGTGTGCATAGTAAAGTAATGGGTTTATAGGAAGCTGGTTCTGTTGGATTTTTGTTTGGTTTGAGTAGTGTAATAATTTTACCTTGTTTCCATATGTCAGGAATAATACAGTGTTGGTATGAATATGTGCTGATATTTGTGAGAGCTAGTATTCCTTGTGGGCCCAAGTGTTTAAGGTGTATGTTAGATATGTTGTCTGGTCCAGAAACCTTCGAATTCTTAATGTTTTTGATGATCTTGGTGGTCTGGTCTGTATTGAAGGGTGTAATGGTCGTGTCGAGTCTGTAGGTTTTCTTGTTTCTGGCTGTTTGTCTGTCTGCGTGTTTCTGGTTGTTGTCTCTGTTGAAGTGACTTATCTTTGCGTAGTGATTAACTAGAATGTTAGCTTGTTGTGTGTTTGTTGGGATATTATTTTGGCTGCGACAGATAGCCGCGTGTGAGGTGTGAATGCCGCTGTTAGAGTGGCTAATGCTGTTTATAGTCTTGTATAGCCTGGATGTATCTGTGAAGTGATTTAGTGTTGTTATGAATTCCCTAAATGTTTCTGTTTGTTTTTCTTTGAGTTTGTTGTTTATTTCTGTGTTGAACTGTTGTATCTGCTGTTTTATGGCTTCTGTGTGTGATGTTTGTGTGTTATATTTGAGGTTGTTACGTTGCCTTATGAGGTGGGCTATTTCTCTAGTGTAATTTGGGTTGTATTTCCTAATGTTGCCCTTGGGTATGTATTTGTTTGCATTATTAATGATCTGATTGAATGTCTTGAGTGTTGTATTGATGTTTATGATGGGTGTGCTGTTTAATGTGGTGAATTGTTCCTCAGTCTGTATTTTGAACTGTTCCCAATCAGCTTTCTTGTAATTTCTGTAAGTGTGCCTGAGGCTGTTGGGGCAGAGTGTAGAATGTGTTGTAATGATGATGGGCAGGTGGTCTGATGACAGTTGTTTTTCTGTTCTCCATTGTGTATGTGTTGCTAGTGAGGGGGAACAGAACGTTATGTCTGGGGAGGAGTTTGATGCTGCATTTAAAATTTAAGTGATTCATGAGCTAATTGTAAATGTCAAATTCAAACTCGCTTAATGAATATCCCGCCCGTAGGACGGGTATTTTTGCTAGTCACCTTTAAACTATGATTAATACACGAACGAACTAATAGAAAAAATACAATATACTCGTACATAATAAAAATAACAGTGGGCCCAAGGCTGAACCCTGCGGCACACCATATTTAACAATCGTGTTATTTCAGCAGACCTCTTTTACTGATAAAAAATTATATCTATTGGACAAATAACTTTCAAACCAATCACTGATAGCTCCTTTAAAGCCACAACAGTATAATTTGTTAACTACAATATTAGGTTTACATCAAAGGCCTTACTCAAATTAAAAAATATAGAAATCACTATTTCTCTGTTCTCTTTAACGACATTTGCACTTTCCATAAGATTTAAAATTGCCATTTCCGTTGTTTTATTTATACTAAAGCCATATTGATTTGGAGATAATAAATTGTAGGATTCTAAATATTGCTGCGTTATACATTTTTCCCAAAGACTTTACTGAATACAGATAATGAACACACCGGCCTGTAATTACTGTAATTGCTAGTTCAGGATCATCCCCCCGCCCCACCTTAAAGAGAAGTGTCATACAGTACATTTCGGTACAATCAATTTTTAGTACTGATGGGAATATTTTTTTGGACATACTTTGGATGATAATTTTAGTCAAAGTTATGAATATTTTATCGTTAACAAACTTCAATATAGGTACAGGGATGTTATGAACGTTATTTTTTTTTAATTTACCAATACTATTTCAGACTTCAGTGGAGGTAGCATGAACGAGCGAAAATGAATTTAGTGGGTTGGGTGACATGTAGTTTAACGGTAAATGACCATTATTTAGTAACTGTGAGCGAAGCTTATCAGCTATTTAAGTACAGTGGACCCCCGCTTACCGATTGGTTCGTGTTACGATCAAGCCACATTGAGAATATATTGCCCGTGTAACGATTAATTTCCGTGTAACGATTTTTGAACGATCGCGCCAAATTCACGATGGAAGGAGATTCTCCTTCCAAACAATAATTTTCTCCTCCAACCCCACGACTACTACCATCGATTTTCATCCATGTTACACTCCACCAACCTAAGGTAAATAATTTGTTTATTGATTTCTTTATTTAATTATGTTTATTTAATTGTTTTTATTATTTATTTACAGCAAAATAAGTTATAATACATTTTTGGTGTTAAAATATCATGTATTGTTAAAATATCCTTTTGAACATGGAAAATTAGTGTTTTTAAGTCTTGCAAGAATGTATTTTCAAAAATTTGCACCAATTAGGCCATTTACATGTTATAATGGGTTCGTGTAACGATTTTTTGTGTACCGATGGTTTATTTTGCACCAATTACGATCGTTAAACAGGGTCCACTGTATCATAAATTGGTTATTTAGAGAGTTTGTTTAGAAATATCATCAGTAATTTCCTTATTGCCAACATTTATTTTGGCTACTGAAATTTTCCCAATTTGTTTTCCAATAAGACTTTATAGCTGTCTATGTGTTTGGAAAATTGATCATTATAATAGTTATATTTTCCAATTTTGATTATTTGAATTTGTCTCTATATTAAGTATATTGTAGCTTAGGAATTTTGCTTTGTAATTGCAATTTAAATAATTTATTTCTGTTCTTTATTGAAGTGATAGTTCTTGGAGCAGAAGTTTATGAAAAGTGAATCAGGCAGCGGCTCAAAACATCTCAAATGGGCAGTAACAGAACCAGCCCCACTGCCCAGGTCTGCACTCCTGGTATCGGCAACGGGGGAGCCAGAAGTGGGGACATTTATGGTCCCCTCCCCAGGGGACTCCGAGGCTCTTGAAGTTGTTGCCATCTGGTATCTTTCCTTCCTGCTGGAAGTTTGCTTTTACTGAACCCGTCCCAAAGAAGGCTGACCGCTCTCAACCCTCCAACTATCGTCCATTGCTTTGATTTCTTGCCTTTCTAAAGTTTTCGATCCAGTCCTTAATACGAAGCTTCTCAAACACCTCTCTACTCACAATCTCCTTTCAAAGTGACAGTATGGAATCTGCATGAGACGCTCTACTGGCGATCTTCTTGCATATCTCTGACTCTTTCTTGGTCATCCTTCTTTCGGATTTTCGGTGAAACGTTTGGCATTGCGCTGGACATATCAAAAGCTTTTGACAGTCTAGAAGAAAGCTTTAATTTCTAAACTACTTTCCTTCGGTTTCTATTCTTCTATCTGAGCCTTCATCTCCAATTTTCCCTTTTGGCTGTAGGTACCTATTTTGGCGCCCCATGCGTCATGAATGATGATATATTTTCAGAGGTTTGTTAATGTTCAACGCAAACTAGTTTCTTCCATATTTCAACACTTAATTTAATTGGTAGGATCCGGGTAGTAGTTAGCGAGGTTTTACAAATTAAAGCAACATGTACTAATGGCAATAATTTTAAACTTTGGGCAAATATCTAGCAATTAAAACCGAAAGCAAAGGATCATCGATGTTATAAGTTTTCTAAAATCAATCTGAATAACACATGCCAAATCCAACGTAAAACAATGTGTTTTCTGGCTTAGCACTGGTATTGTAAAGGTATAGGGAGCTTTAGATCCGACGGCACCCCTAAAATGGTCCGTCTCCCGGTGAACTTGACATCTGATCTTTCTACTACCTCTGATTGGGGCAGAGAAAACCTAGTGTCTTTCAGTGTCTCAAAAACTCAGTTCCTCCATCTCTCTACTTGTCACAATCTTCCGCACGACTATTCCCTTACTTCCAACAATACAAACTGAATCTTTCCTCTTTTCTTAACATTCGTGCGTTTCCTTTCCTCGTGATCTTTCCTGGAAAGATCTTATATACTGTTTTTCTAAAACAGCTTTCAAAAGTCAGGTGTGTTGTACCGGCCCCGCAGTTTCTTCACTCCCACTCAAATGTTGTCTCTGTACAGGGGTCTTGTCTGCCCCTCTATGGAGTTCGCTTTTCATGTGTTGGGTGGCTCAACCCACACGGCTCTACTGGACCCGGTGGAATGAAGGGCTTTTCGTCTTTTCAATTCCCCACCTCTTACTCACTGTCTTCAATCCCTCTCTCTTCGCCGCAATGTTGCCTCACTCTCTCTTTACTATCGCTATTATAACGGACACCGCTCTTCTGAACTCTCTAATTGCATGCCTTCTCCTTTAAGGATAGCACGCAGTACCAGACTTTCAACACATTTTTATTCCTTTTCTCTCGAACTCTCTTGTGCAAGGGTTAATCGGTATATTCAGTCTTTCATTTATTGAACCGCCTCCAATCCTTCAACTGCAGAGTGTCCAGGCACCTCGAAAACTTTGTATCTTGATTGTGGCTCTCTTTTTTTATGAAGAGGGCCGTTTTTATGGGTATTCGCCCCTAGCCCCTCCTTCCTGCATAGAAATTTTTTATAATATATTTACTCTTGAAACTTATGTTGCTGTAGTATATTGTTCATGGTTAACAGAAAATTCGTATGCATAAAATTACGTTTGTTTTATGAAAATAAATTGAAATGGTATTTAAGTGACATCTCCTCTCATAGATGGCGCCACTCACTTCGATTAAATTATTTCCAAGGAATCTGTACCTCGAAAAATATTTCATCAAGCATCGAAGTTTGATGAAACTACTGTCCTCACCTGTGAACACTTCTTCGATGAAGGAATTTCCCACATTTTGATAAAAATTGTAGTCTCGGTGTACATGTTAGAAGCTGCTACTAAATATTTTTTGTTTTTTAACTTTCAACTTTTAACGTTTTTTTTAAGGTTTATTATTATGCAGACAGAAAAGATTTGCCTTTTTGCAGGATGCATTTTTCAGACTATAAGGAAATTTTACCAAAGGTCTAAGGAAATAAAAGGATGAACTACTGATGAGACCGTCAAGATCGTTGCATGGCTAAAACATACACCCTCAACAAATCAAACGGCGCTGGGACACAAAAGTGTGACGGACGGACAAGTGCAATCCAGTATAATCCCTCATAACACTAGGGAACATTATTTTTGTTTCTTGAAAACTATTTAGTGTTTCTTATAGAACCTTTGATGCTGATTCCAAATATGGTTTCAGAATGTTTCTATCACCCATAGTTTTCGAGAAAATAATATTTCCATTTACTCAGAGTTTTCCCAAAATATTAGTTAAAATTAAGTGTACTAATTTAATTTTACTTTCTTTTTTTTCCAGGTTAACTATATTTAATAGTATTTTTTGCATTAAAAAAATATAGCTATTTAAACAAACAGATTTTTAATAAAAAGAATTTTTTTTTCAAGTTTTGCTCAAATTTTAAAATTTTTCATAGTAGAAAAAATTGGTTTTTCATTCCAAAACGTTTTCCGTGATTTCAATAATTTTCCGTCAGCATGAATCGAAACTGTATTAATCCCAGAGATACATTTTGCTACGTATGTGGAGAACTGACCATAATGGCACAGAGGAAGACAATGACCCCACTCGTGAAGAAGGCTTACGAACTTTATTTTGGATGTAAGGTAGGCGACCAAGACAAATCCTGGGCACCTCATATCTCATGCATTTCCTGTGCCGTCACTCTTAGGGGTTGGATTAAAGGTACCCGTAAATCTATGCCATTTGCCATACCAATGATTTGGAGAGAGCCCAAGGATCACCTAACGGATTGCTATTTTTGTATGACTAACGTTTCAGGATTCTCTGCCAAAAATAAACATAAAATTCAATACCCAAATCTTGCATCTGCCATGAGACCAGTACTACATGACGATGATAACCCAATTCCAACTCCCCCAAAGTCATGGACACTGGATGAAGAGTCTGAAGTTGAACCAATGGAAATTGATGACACTAAAGATACAGACTTTCAGCAACCTGAATCAAATAAATCACGTATGATAACGCAGGTTATGCTGAATGATCTCGTGAGAGATTTGGACCTTCCGAAAAAGAAAGCGGAATTATTGGGCTCCAGGTTACGTGAATGGAATTTGCTGGCAAAAGATACAAGCATATCGGCGTTCCGCACTCGCCAAAAAGATCTGATGCAGTATTTCTCCTCGTCAGGTGGTTTATGCTACTGTAATAATGTAAATGGACTGCTGTTAGCTCTCGGTCATGAGCACAAATCTGAAGATTGGCGTTTATTTATTGACTCTTCGAAGCTAAGCCTCAAGGTTGTACTACTTCACAATGGAAATAAATACCCTTCCATTCCTGTAGGGCACGCTGTCCACATGAAGGAATCTTACGAAAATATGAAACTCATCCTTCAGCAGATTAATTATGACCAGTTTCGTTGGTATATATGTGGGGATTTAAAAGTCGTCGCGCTTCTTCTGGGAATGCAGCTCGGTTATACGAAGTTCTGCTGCTTCCTTTGTGAATGGGACAGCAGAGCCAGAGATTCGCATTATTTTGTAAAGGATTGGCCACTTCGTCAAAAATGTATCCCAGGACTGAAGAATGTGTTTCATGAACCCTTAGTTGACCCCAAGAAAATATACTTACCGCCACTTCACATCAAACTTGGCATCATGAAAAATTTTGTCAAAGCAATGAACAAGGAAGATGAGGCATTCAAATATTTGAAGAAAAAGTTTTCACGACTTAGCGATGCAAAGATAAAAGAAGGGATCTTTGTTGGTCCCCAAATCAGAGAGCTCATGAGAGATCGAAAGTTTGATGATGCCTTGAGAGGAAAAGAAAAAGTGGCATGGGAGGCCATGAAGAATGTTGTCACAAATTTTCTAGGGAACATCAAAGCCTCTAACTATGAAAAAATAGTGCAGGACATGATTGAAGCATATAGGTTATTGGGATGTAATATGTCACTAAAAACCCATTTCTTGCACTCCCATTTAGATTTCTTCCCTGAAAACCTCGGCGACGTAAGCGATGAGCATGGAGAAAGGTTCCACCAAGATATAGCTACTATGGAGAAACGCTACCAAGGGAGGTGGGATCCGGCAATGTTAGCTGATTACTGCTGGACATTGATGCGAGAAGCTCCTAATGAAAACTACAAGAGAAAATCAGTGACAAAGCAGTTTTAAGAAGAATATTTTAAATGCCAATCTGCCACTAATATAATTTTTATGAAGTATTTTTACTAACTTCTATACACTTTTTGAATAAATATTAAAATACAAATTTCTCAGTAACCTTGGGTGATAGAGAAATTCTACGGCTATATTCGGAATCAGCGGAAAAACTCCTATAAGACCGACCTGTTCACGTCCAAGAAACAAAAAAAAAGTTAAAATTTGTTCCCCAGTGATAATTAACGGAACTTTTATTCCCTTACCCTAACTAATCGTACGTTTAACCGATGGAAAATAGGAATTTTTTCGGGGTGTGTGGGCTGGGTGGTGAGCTAACTGGACATTTATGCTGCTTTCAGCTCGCTTCGTTCAGCAAAATAAACCATCGTAATTCAGGAATCTACTTCCACCAACCTTACTAATTTAAACTAAGGCTAGAAAAGTAACAACCGAGCACTAAATAGTAGTTCCAGGGCCGTTTCTAGCATTTTTGGAGCCCTAGACAAGTTTTTTTAGGTGCCCCCCAACCCCATTAGCTGATTATTTGCCAGATATGCATCAAAACATCTGCCTTATATCCGTATAATGTGATATATATATATATATATATATATATATAAAGTCCCACGTGCCATGCACAAAGTCCTTAACTTTTCCATCCATGAGGCAGCGCGATCATGCTGGTTTCTTTGCGGATATATATATATATATATATATATATATATATATATTATATATATATATATATATATATATATATATGATACACAGACAGTGCATGGAACAAGGAACTCTTCTGGGATAATTAAATCCACTATAGTCCGAATAAGTAATGGTAAATGACAAATACCATAGTTTTTCTTTTTCATGATGCTAGCCCGACGTGGGCTATGGTATTTGTCATTTACCATTACTTATTCCAGTGGTCGGGGAACAGGGGTAAATTACCCCAAATGAGGTCAATTTAAAAATTTTGGGGGTAATGCGTGCGGTATGAGAGACACTTCCCTCAGAGCCTCAGTCGTGTGTATGGTATCATGAAACGAAGAGGTGCTTTTAGTGCTTGACACTTTGTGCTGATGTTTTTTCGTATATTTTTATTTTATTTTGTTACATAAATGTGGCGTTATTCTAAATTTTAGAATATTACGAATTTACGTCCTGATTTTGATGTTGTATCAAAAATGAAACAGCATCATTTTTCCAAAACCTGAAGTGGAGATGTTTTGAATGAAATTCTTCAGTTCTTCAATCCTTTTTACTAATTTTGTTTGTGTGCTATTCTTATGCCAGCATGTGTGGCTTTTTTTTATTTCTCCATAATAATGGATCCAATAAACATTTTCTGAATTTGAATTGTTTGTATACCATATGCAACAATTTTAAGAGCAATTGGCTTGTTTTTGTTTACTTTGAAGTCAGGGGGTAATTTCATTTTACTCAAATAGATTTTTGGGTAATACCCAAAAAAGTTCCCCGACCCTTGACTTATTCGGACTATAGTGGATTTAATTATCCCAGAAGAGTTCCTTGTTCCATGCACGGTTTGTGTGTATCATAAAAAACTCAGGGGACCATTCTGAGTTCATTCCCATATATATATATATTATATATATATATATATATATATATGCACTAAAATCACAAAATAACACGTGACCTTATTAATAAGCAAACAACCACAGGGAAAAGGAAACACAAAGTCCGAGCGCTTTCGTGATATATTCACATTATCAAGGAGGATAATGTGAATATATCACGAAAGCGCTCGGACTTTGTGTTTCCTTTTCCCTGTGGTTGTTTGCTTATATATATTTATATAATATATATATATATATATATATATATATATATAAAACCTTTAACCTTTGGTTAGCTTCCGCCCGAATTGTTCATTCCGACGAAGGTCAAGCTTTTCACTCCACCTTAGACCTACAGTTTAACGTGGAATCCGAACCACGCCCCATCAGCAGCCCAGTGTCTTAACCACTAGGCCACCTAGGGTACCCATTTATCTACCAACCACTTTTTTTATTGTGTGGAAGGATGAACAGCTGTGTGTATATATATATATATATATATATATATATATATATATATATGGGTGTGTGTGTGTGTGTGACAGAAAGCAAAATGGTTACTAACTTTTTTCATTTATTTTAAAGAATATGCCTATAATTAGCATTGCACACAATAAGCCAAATTTGCATTGCCAAAATGAAAGTTTTCATTGAAAGTTAGTCTTTCTTTGGTTGTAATTTTTAAACATAATAAACACTGCACTCTTTGAACAAAAACATTTTTACATTTTTAAAATCATTTCACTCAATAACTACAAAGATTGTTTCGAATTCAATCCCTAACGAATCCTTCAGAAATTTTGCCTCCTACACTTTCTTGAAGTGGGGCCCTAGGCAGTCGCCTGTTTCGCCTACTGGAGGAAACGGCCCTGAGTAGTTCAATCTAATTCCAGTATTATTCTATTTAATATCAGTACCTCCGATTAACTTCGTCTCCGCAATCCGACGTAGCCTATTTCCCGTTCGACCTTATTCCAATATATATATACAGTATATATATATATTAGTGGTGGACCGGATGTCAGTTTTTCAACATCTGCGGATGCGGATTTTTAATTTCGATATCCGCGGATGCGAATGCGGATATTTAGTTAATCTATCAATATAATATAGAATTATGAATATAGACATAATTTTTCAAATTTCGTGATATTACTATTATGGGAGGCAATGCATAAGAATTAAAATTAATATTAATGTTTGTTTGTTCATTAATAATTAATTAATACTTTACATGAAATGTGCATGACTGGGCCTTATAAGCTACTTTATAAGCTAATTTAATTGTAAATTGCATAATTTATTAGAGGTAATATCCGCATAACATCCGCAGTCAGAATTGCGGATGCGGATGTTTAAAAATGCGGATGCGGATATCCGGTCCACCACTAATATATATATATATTTTACAACTCAGAATGGTCACAGAAAAATTATAGTATTTGTTATTTACCATTAGGGCCTACTTATTCAGACTGTACGGTAGTGAACTTAATTTTCCCAGTAGAGTTCCTTGTTCTATGCACGGTCTGTGTATATATATATATATATATATATTATATATATATATATATACAGTGTGAAAAATACTCTGCTTAAATTGGCAGGTTAGTACTGCTCTTTGTGAGTTTGTCTTGCGAAAAAATGGAGTACTGCTTTTTTGCTCTTTGTCCTGCAATGTACTGCAATTTTGCAAGCTTTTACAGGCAGATATTTACATATTTTTATAAAAAACTAAAAAACATAAAATTATATATTATATATCCTTTTTAGACATTTTTCGAACACTGTACAATATATATATATATATATATATATATAATATATATATACAAAAGCATTATTGCCGTGCATCTGGAAGGTTTGTGAGCATCATTATTTTGGAAGTATATTGTGAAACCAAGAATAATTTCTCTTTTCAAAATGTTTGAGCCCTTTAAAATCAATCTTTTTGAGTATTAAAAAAAAGCCCTGTAGCAATTAATATGTTTTTTTGAGGATCCTTCGGCTGAAGTTAGGGTTGCCAACCGTCCTTTTTTGTAGATTTTTGTCCTTGTCCTTTCTTGAGTTCGGAAAGGACGCCATTTGTCCTTTTCTGATAACAATCTTGTTCCAAACAACAGTTTTATAACAAAACTTTTGTTTAAAAGGAAATAATTATAAAGTCTTAAGTCGAGTAACATTTTATAAATTCATTTCTTCACTTAAATGTTAACGTTCCGTGTAGCGGAAAAGTATAAATTTAAAAATAAATATTGTTACCATAAATTTCGTCAATGCATGACTCAATGGGTCAATATCTGCATATCAATAAAAATATTTACTTTAAGAAAAAATGCATAAAAAAGCATGCAGTATAAATTGTAATAAATTATAAATAAAATTTTACTTCTTTCCCTAACCTTGTAGACAGTATATTGGAATTGATGTTCTTGTCCTTTTTTTCAAACTTCATGGAGTTGGCAACCCTAGCTGAAGTCATCCTTTTCTTTATACGCACACGTAAGCATCATCATATTTTCACGAATCGATAAAGCAAATTGAAAAAAATAAAACTTGAGTGAATGAGCTAAAACTGACTCGATAATTTAAAAGAGAAATTATTCCAAAGACTCCAATCTAATTTTGTTCCCTTAATTGTAAAAACAACCGTAACAAAATTAGAAGAATCAAATCCAAGAATAACGAAAAAAGTTAAGGAACAAATAACTTTGCTTTACAAAAACAATTTAGATTACATTACTCAGTGAACTGAGTGAGACCTTTAAAGAGTTTGAAGTACCGGGTGTCCGAGAATTATCTGTACAATTTTTGGCTGTTATTAAAAGTCAACCATGAAGTGTAGAAATTCCAGTGTTGTCCTATTTTACAGAGAAACTCATTAAGTTTTTTCTGATAACAAGTTTTGACAAGTTTTTCTTTTTTGTACGCGGGTGACAGACATTAAAGATTTAAAAGCAAGAATCACAGCTGCTATTGAGCGAATTGATGTGGATATGCTGCAGCGTACATGGCAACATTTGGATTATCGATTGGATGTTTTGCGAATCACTGATGGTGCACATATCGAATGTTTGTAACAACGTTACTTTAATAAAAGAAACTTTTGAAAATACAGATTCTAAATAATCTTGTTTAAGAATTTTACGTGTGTTATCAAGAATTTTATTAAAAGATGAAATTGTACAGATAATTTTCGGACACACTGGAATTTCTAAAAAACTTGTCAAAACTTGGTATCAGAAAAAACTTAATGAGATTCTCTGTAAAATGGGACAACACTGGAATTTCTACACTTCATGGTTGACTTTTAATAACAGCCAAAACTTGTACAGATAATTCTCGGACACCCTGTACTTTCTCGCGTAACTTTGAAGGCAAAAATAAATTTTGAGTATGTACAAAAAATTTAGCTTTCTACATAAAAGAAAAGTTTAACATTCACAGTGATGATAATAATCTATTTGATGAAATAAATCGGCTGAATGTTTATTGTGATTATACAAAATTTAATGATTGGAATTCTCGTGAAGTTGAAACTGAAAAAAGATGGTTAGAATTTTTTCAAAAAATTAAAAAAGGCTGCGTGCCAATGAAAAATCTGGAAATCTTAGTTGTTGTTGTTGGTTAGCCGATCAGCCCACCCTGATCAAGCAAGCCGGCGGCACGCGGGTAACCGATCGCCCTCTCCGGAGTGGACCAGAGGTTCAACGCACTAGTGATGTTGTGTTGTGTTCTATGTTGTGCTAGCGCGGTACAGTCTGTCATAATGTGTTCATTTGTTTGTGGTGTGTCCTGGCACGGGTGGCAGGTGTCGTTTGTGGAGTTCTCTAGTCTGTGTTAATATGTCCGTAAGTTGGGGTGATGTCCACATCGGAATCGTGCTAAGTTAACTCGATCCGATCTGCTCAGGCTGGTCTCTGACCTGTCAGTGGGTGGCAGCTTCGCACCTAGGATCGCATTCGGACCGAGTCGTGTCAGTGCTTTGTGGGTTAGGTGTGTGTGTATGCGTTTTCTGTACTGTGTGATGTCTTTGGGGCGTGGTATGGAATGGAGTATTTGGTTATAATGTCTCTCTGGTATTACCGGGTGTCTCAAAATAGATGGAACCCATTGACATGATAATAATTTATTACTCAGAAAATAAACTCCAAAAAAGATTACATTTCCTGGAAGCTGATATGATAATAATTAAAAACTGAAGATTTGAGGTCTCTAGATCAAAGGATACATTTATTAGAGCACATGTTCCAAATGACCGCCGTTGCACTGCAGACACACTTGAAGCCGACGAGCGAAGTTGTCAATCACCCTGACACCCTGCACAGAGTGCAAGGGCCTCTGAAGCACCTCGTCTGGGGCTTGTGTGCCCCAGAACACATTGTTCTTGCTATTGACATACCCACTGAGCAAGAAGTGTGCTTTGTCGCTGAACCAAACATCATCAAGAAAGTCAGGATCATCTTCGATCTTATTCTCGAACCACCGGCACATCACAACACGTTTTGCCATGTCAGCTGGTGTGAGTTTATGCTTGATCTGGATCCTGTATGGGTACAGCTGAAGATCCTTGATCAAGATTCTTTGCACTGACGCACGTGAAAGACCCAGATCTTGGCAACGTCTTCGGATTGACTTTTTCGGACTCCTTCCGACAGAATCTCTCACCGCATTCACATTGTCAGGAGATCTTGCAGTCACCTTCCTGCCAGATCTGGGTGTTTCTGCTTTCTTGTTGAGATTGTTTACTGATCCTGTGGCTTGAAATTGTGTGCCCAACGATAAATTTGGCTTTTCTGGGGATAATTGTTGAAGTTGAACTTCCTGCGAAATTTCGCTTGCACAGTTTTGAATGATTTCGTCTCCAAATAAGTAGTGACGCAAAAATGTTTTTCCTCCTTTGCCCAAGGCATTTTGATTGATAACACTAGGCAACGAAGATTTTGTTACAGAAGACCAAATAGGTGCTCCTAGCTAATTTCGGTATGCTGATTTCAAATCTATAATTAGATTTTTTCTATCACGTCTAGATTTTGTGTAAAATGCAAATCACTTTTAGTAAAATTTTCTACCACGTCCAGATTTTGGTTTTAATCGGCTTAATGCCAGTAATATGAAACTTGCTTTTCAAGGTTAAAGCAATTTTTTTTGCCAACTATATACAAATTCGAACAATTTTGATAAATAAAATTTATCCCGAGTTGTTTTTATAGCATTTGTTTTGTACTACGGTGTGTATTTCTTTTTATTTTGCACATCGTAATAATTACTTTCTACGTTTTTTCAGATATTGTATGGTAATTCAAAATGGCATCAAATAGACGTGCTTGTGTAAATCACCCAGACAACTTCTGCTTTGTCTGTGGACAATATACACCTAAGCCACAACGTAGAAACATAACAACAAAGATTAAACTTGCCTACAAGTGTTATTTTGACTGTAAGTTAGGAGACCAACAGAGGGACTGGGCACCACATATTTGCTGTGCACAGTGCAATGCAATGTTAATAGCTTGGATGAATGGTAAAAGAAAAGCTATGCCGTTCTCAGTCCCCATGGTTTGGCGTGAGCCGAAAAATCACTTCAATGATTGTTATTTTTGTTTGACAAAGATTGCTGGTTTCACAAAGAAAAACAAATCAAAGATCACGTACCCAAACTGCGAATCAGCAATGAAACCAGTACCACATGATGAAACAAATCCACCACCAGTTCCACCAGCAACGATAACAGACAGCAGTTCATCTGAAGATTCTGCTAGTGATATAGAAACAGGGAAAGATGGCATATATGTTCCAGATGCAAATATTTCCCCACATTTGTTAAGTCAAGCGGAGTTAAATGACTTAGTGCGCGATTTTGAATTACCAAAAGAAAAGGCAGAGTTGCTTGGTTCAAGACTTCAAGAATTTAATCTTCTCCAACCAAACACCAAAGTTTCCCATTTCCGCCATCGCCATTTGCAGCTTTCATCATTTTACTTACAGGAAGAAAACGTTTGTTTCTGCCACGATATCAGTGGTCTGATGCAAGGGATTGGCTGTCGCTATGATCCAAAAGAATGGAGACTGTTCATTGACTCTAGTAAAGCTAGCCTTAAAGCTGTATTACTGCACAACGGCAATGAAAAACCTTCAATACCTGTAGCACATGCCACTGGCCTTAATGAGACTTATGAATCGATGAAACTGCTGCTAAGACTCATCAAATATAAGGACCACACATGGAATATTTGTGGCGACCTTAAAGTTGTATCATTACTTCTTGGGTTACAGTTGGGCTACACAAAGCATATGTGCTTTTTGTGTCTATGGAACAGCAGAGATGACAAGAACCACTACAAAAACATGATTGGCCATCTAGAACTGAACATGTTGTTGGTAAATACAATGTGAAACACCCAGCACTTATTGACCCTCAGAAAGTACATCTTCCACCACTTCACATTAAACTTGGCCTTATGAAAAATTTCGTGAAGGGTATGGATCATCAAGGTAGTGGTTTCCAATATTTAAAGGATAAATTCAAAGGAATATTGACAGATGCTAAGCTAGAAGCTGGAGTTTTCACTGGACCACAGATCCGCAGTGTCATCCACGACTCATCGTTTCCATCTAACCTAAATGAGAATGAACTAGGAGCATGGACATCTTTCGTTGAAGTTGTCAAAAATTTTCTTGGAAACCACAAAGCTGAAAACCACACCTAAACTCGTAGAAAACATGCTTAAATCTTATGAAATAATGGGATGCAGAATGTCTTTGAAAATTCATTTTTTACATTCTCATCTTGACTTCTTCCCGGCCAACCTTGGGGCTGTAAGTGACGAGCATGGTGAGCGCTTCCACCAACAGATCTCAGTTATGGAAAACAGATACCAAGGTAATTTCAACCCAAATATGATGGGAGATTATTGTTGGTTCCTGCAGAAGGAGAGCTCGTCATCCTACAAGCGACAAAGGAAGAGGACACACCAAAGTTTCACTTAAGAACAGGAATTTGCCTTTCAGTAGTAACAACAAAATACTAACGCGCTTTGGGTGGATGGTTGGGCGCAGGGGTGGTAACTCCGCCAGCGGAATTCCGCTGTCTGTCTTAAGCCAGAATAAAGGAGGAAAGACATCCCTGTTCACTAATTATTTAAGTATGCTTAACATAAAACGTGGCACGGAAAAGTAGCTTAGACGGCTTTCGTAATAGAAGCGGGTGAGAAAAAAAATGAAAAATAGGGGTTTTCGGTTACACAAAATCTGGACGTGATAGAGAAATTTTGATATCAGATCTGAAATCAGCATCAGCGCTTTAGTAGGAATCAGTAGTTCACGTGTCTGTAACAAAAAAAAAGTTGAAATTTGTTGCCTAGTGTAATTATTAGTTGTTATCGTCTCCTCTCTTCAAATCTGAAAAAATAGAACGGGAACATTAATATTGGCAGAATTATTAGCAGTGACATGGGTTGCATGTATATTGAGACACCCTGTACCTTAATGGTGCGAGGTGTGGTGTTGGTGCATGATTGTACATGTAGTGGCAAAAGTGTTGTGGGTTAGTTGTCGCTGCTGCCATGAATTGTGTTCCCCTCATGTTTAAATGTTTCCTAATTTTCAGTATTTTTGTTTCTGTGTGCAGGTGTTCTATTGACGTTGGTTGAGTATATCCTGTAATCAGAGTTGGGCAATAAATACATTAAATGTATTTAAATACTAAATACTAAATACATGGGAGAAATGTATTTAAATACTAAATACTAAATACATTTTACGAATGTATTTAGATACAAAATACAAAATACATCAATTGTATTTAAATACATTTGTAAATACATTTTAAATACATACAAATTTTAACATATGCATTCACTAATTCACTAAGCTATGACACGCACACGATAAAGAAATCAACCGCTTTCGACTAAGAGTGGCACACAACTGATTGAACTGATACGTTGAAACATGAACCATGCTGTACTACACTGTCGACGCGTCGTACTGTGCTAGTACAGAACGTGTATTAAACCAGTAAAAGTATTTACATTTTTATATTTTGAGTATTTAAATACATTGTATTTAAACACTCATTAAAGTATTTACATTTTTATATTTTGAGTATTTAAATACATTGTATTTAAATACTCATTAAAGTATTTAAATACTATATTTAAATACATGAAAAACAATGTATTTATAAATACAGTTCTAAATACACAAATGTATTTAAATACGTATTTAAATACAAATGTATTTAAATACTGCCCAGCTCTGCCTGTAATGATACGAAGTGCGTCGTTTTGTATTGTCTGCAAGGTGTTTATGTGTGTGTTTGAGATAATGGGTGCCCAGCATGGGCTAGCATAGTCCATAACTGAGCGAATATATTGTTTGTATATGAGTGATGTTGTTTCCTGCTGGTGTCCAAAATTTGTGCCTGTTAGTACCTTAAGCGTGTTAAGTTTTAACGTACATTTGTTTTTAATGTCCTGAATGTGGTTTGCGAAAGATAATGATGTGTTGTATGTGACCCGAAGTATTTTGGTCCTGTGAGTGTGTGGAATGTTGGTGTTTGTTTAGTGTAATCTGTGGAGTTTCTGGTTTCTTTTGTGTTCCTTGTAGCAAGGTGATGGTTGATTTTGTGGGCGCTACTTTGAGTCTATTGTGTGTGAGCCAGTCTTGTATACTGTTTATGTATGTTGTAGGTTATTTGTAGCGGTGTCGATGTGTTGTGGGTGGATGTTAGAGTGATATCATCTGCATATGATGATAAGGTAAGCTTGTTATTTATGGTTGTTGGAATGTCATGCATTATAAGTTGAAGAGTGTTGGTGAGAGAACAAGCCTTGAGGGACCCCGTTCGAAAAAGCTTGTTTTTGGATGACTTGCCATTAAATGTGACATGTGAGTATCTTCCTGAAAGATAGTTTCTCAGCCAACCTTTTGGTGTTATTGTGCATGTTTGTGTTGAGTATTTTGTTTATGAGAGGGAAGCGTGGGATAGCATCAAATGCTTTACTAATGTCTATTGTTGCTAATAGTGTACGTTGAGCTGGTCGTCTGGAGTTGGTGCCATCCATGATGTGCTGCGTGAGGTTAGTGAGTAATGTCGTGGTTGAGTGGTGAGGTCTGAATCCATGTTGAGTAGGCGATAGTGGTATGTGTGGGTTGGTGATTGGTAAGATTAGTCTTTCTGTTACTTTGGAAGGTGTGCATAATAAAGTAATGGGTCTATAGGAAGCTGGTTCTGTTGAATTTTTGTTTCGTTTGAGTAGTGTAATAATTTTACCTTGTTTCCATATGTTAGGAATAATACAGTGTTGGTATGAATATGTGCTGATGTTTGTGAGAGCTGGTATTCCCTGTGGGCCCAAGTGTTTAAGGTGTATGTTAGATATGTTGTCTGGTCCAGTAGCCTTCGAATTAATGTTTTTGATGATGTTGGTGGTCTGGTCTGTATTGAAAGGTGTAATGGTCGTGTCGAGTCTGTAGATTTCCTTGTGTCTGGCTGTTTGTCTGTCTGCGTGTTCCTGGTTGTTGTCTCTCTTTAAGTGACTTATCTTTGCGTAGTGATTAACTAGAATGTTAGCTTGTTGTGTATATGTTGGGATATTATTTTGGCTGCGACAGATAGCCGCGTGTGAGGTGTGAATGCCGCTATTAGAGTGGGTAATGCTGTTTATAGTCTCGTATAGCCTGGATGTATCTGTGAAGTGGTTTAGTGTTGTTATGAATTCCCTAAATGTTTCTGTTTTTTTCTTTAAGTTTGTTGTTTATTTCTGTGTTGAGCTGTTGTATCTGCTGTTTTATGGCTTCTGTGTTCGGTGTTTGTGTGCTATGTTTGAGGTTGTTACGTTGCCTTATGAGGTGGGCTATTTTTCTAGTGTAATTGGGGTTGTATTTCCTAATGTTGCCCTTGGGTATGTATTTGGCATTATTGATGATCTGATTGAATGTTTTGAGTGTTGTATTGATGTTTATGATGGGTGTGCTGTTTAATGTGGTGAATTGTTCTTCAGTCTGTAATTTGAACTGTTCCCAATCACTTTCTTGTAATTTCTGTAAGTGTGTTCTAGGCTGTTGGGCAGAGTGTAGAACGTGTTGTAATGATGATGGGCAGGTGGTCTGATGACAGTTGTTTTTCTGTTCTCCATTGTGTATGTTTGCTAGTGAGGGGGACAGAACGTTATGTCTGGGGAGGAGTTTGAGTATCCTGCTTGATGTGGTATTGTGTATATTCTTCTGTGTTGTTAAGAATGAAGAGGCTGTATAGTTTGCGGCTATGTTGCGCCTCTGGTGTTGTTTTGGTTGCAGGTACCAACTAGTGTCTTAGCGTTGAAGTCTCCTTCTAAGATGACATTAGTGAGAGAGGCCAGATTGTGTAACTGTGGGTTTGTAATTG